>PNEQ01002998.1:85331-113148 GCA_003012365.1 Medauroidea extradentata | reverse complement strand
TGCCAAAGTAACAAATACATGCATAAAAGTTATGTATTTATGGTTTCTACTAAGTGAATCATCCTTAAACAACATAATCGTAGTAATATTAGCAAGTGAAAAGGACTTATATCCCATTAAGAAAAAGTTTCAATTTATTAAACATTCTTTATATTATAAATTTCTAAAACGTAGGCTGCACTCCCAGTACAGATTGACTAAGAATATAATAGTTCGAAAAGTATTCCACAATTAAAACTAAGTCATACAAGCATACTACGACACATAAATGCCATAAGTTTACCTTTCATAGCCTGCGTTATCTTACCATTAACAAAATTGATCACTTTCTCAACACGTTGAAAATTGTGCTTCACTGCTTAAACATGAAGTATCTTCAATATATTTTCCGAGCAAGTAATGGAGAGTCATATAAGTGAACATATTATGTTCGTAAATGTTTTCCGATTATCACTGGATCATTATCACGAATGTAACATTGTGTCTACGGGCAAGCATGCCCACGCCCCTACGTTCGTTTTGTCTGTTAAGATTTCGTACGTGTTCACAGTTACGGATTTCCGCGTAACAGTTAGCAATCATTAATGATTGTACAGTTCGATCAACCTACATAAGCATTATAGAACGTATGTTTCTTTTAATTTGTATATTCTTTGTGAAACACAACCTCATCTCATGTCATGCGCATACTATAGCAAGACAGTTCAGAAATACTTCAGACATAAATAGCCTCTTACCGAAGAATTTTCGTATACCTTGAAGATTTTTGGGGCTAATGCAATTTCATACAAACATCAACTATTCAATTAATTAGTCGGAAATATAAATCTCAAGGATCACTTCTCGCGAGTAGCTTATTCAGTAATTTCGTATATAGTCTTGATTTGCTATCATCTTCACTTCGCAGCCAGCAGTTTCTCAGCCTCAAAATGCGAGTAAAAATTAAGTTCGCTTAAGAAACAAAAATTTGTACAAGTATAAGAAAACGCTAACTAATTTGAATAGCGAATTGATTGCTTTCAGCGTTAGATGTAAAAGTACTGCACTTTATAACACAATTCTCTTACACGAAAGTGAAATTCCGTAAACACGTAATTAATTTATGATATGACATACTAAAGACTTTCTGCAGCCGTCGTGAACATTTAAAATAAACATTCTTAACGAAGTAAGACGTCATGACAGGTTCAAGAAGACACGGTGACTAGTTACGTTCTTCAAATTCCCTCCGCGGTGTATGCTATAGATTATCACAGTGAGCCAAAGTGTACCTAAGGGATCGATGTAAATAATCATATCGTAATTGATAAGTATCTGTGGTACGTGTGAGAAAACAATAAAAAAGATGGTATATTGCGTGCATTTTCTTTATTGCTAAGAAATTTTCAGTTACAGTGTAAAGCATATTACTTGTATCAAAACGGGAGATTTTTTAGTAAAGTTGTGTGGTAAGTTTTTCATAATTTTTATTATCTTTTACATATATAAATTTACAATGTATTTTTTTGTAGTTTCCCCTTGCGTGTAAATTTTTTTACCTAACTGTCCCGCTGTCAACGCGGAAAAATGTACGTTTGTACAAATGTCTTAACATGACCAACCAAAGTAAAAAGGGTTATAACCTTCAAACACATCACAGCAACCGAAAGTTAGCGCTGTGTTTTAAGATAGCATAAAACTTTCGTTTGTCGTTGTTGGAATAATAAATATTTAAAATAAGTTAGAAAACAGATCAACAGCTCTGTAAAAACATTAAACTTGCATAAACATGCTACAGAAGCATTTGTATGACTGGCACCAAGAAATCGTCTTACATGTAAAAAGAAACTTAGGTGTTAAGAATTTCGACACATTCGTATAAGTTGTTAGTAGAAAAGTATACTTTATACTATACAAATCCATTCTATTGGATACAAGTTTGGTTACCGTTAGAGACCTGAAAAATTCGCGTTTTCTTTTATTCGCAAGCTAGAGTTCCAGCAACTATAGGTTTGTATAACGTTCGTAATTGGCCGTTGACTTACTCGACACTTCCTGGAAGTATCTGAGCCAATAATAAAACTGTAGCTGAATACAGGCCCATTTCACAGTGTCAGCGAGTAGCTAATAAACAGCTGCTGTCTGCACGATTTCACATATATTCTTGGAGGCTAGCCTTCAGGTCATTGAATCCGTGAATTTTTCAGTTCTCTAGTTATCGTCACTTCTGAGATATAAAATTTTTCGTCTTGCCACTTGTTTAATTCTGTCAAATAGCCTAGGCTTTATACTGTGCATATGAAACGCAGTTTCATTCCCCCAGGACCTTGTTACAGTTTTACGACTAGACGTTTTACGATTGCATCATTCCATATTCTGATTACTTCACATCCCAAGGTGTTATGTGTATCTTCTCAACTTTTTTATTTGACGAACTAAAATACCGCATTGCAGTAAGTGGCAGATAGTTTCTACACAAAAAGAATTTAATTTTACCAAAGTTACTGCACGTCTTTCTTTTAGTAAAACAAAATATTAATAATAAACTAGGAGTAATATATGATCACAAAGTTATCGTAATTTATTTAAAAGCGGTATTGAATTAATTTAACGCAGAGAAATACATCAAATATTGTTGAGGCTACTGTCTTTTAATATGCTCCACAGATTTATCCATGTACTTGTAAAATGTATTCTACATTTTATATTTAAATTTCGGTAGTTAGTTCCAAATATTTTTACATCGATTTGATTTGGTACTATCAAAATATTTAAGTAAGCAATATGTACAACGAAGCATTACAAACGTAGTAGAATTAATAAAAGGAAAACAAATAAGGCCTTTATTTGTGGTACCGCATAAGTAGTTAAAAACTATAACAAACTTTATTTTAAGAAAAAAGTGTGGAATTTTTGTTATTTATTTTTAATTGTTGTTTTAAAGTTTAGCTGGTTAACTACACTCTAAATTGTTTTTCTACGTTGTGTGAAATTTACTCAGATAGTTTCTGGAATGTAATTCAAAATATCATGTATGTCTTCGTCATTATTTGCATAAACACTCACACTCATATATACATAAATGTGTGTATGCATGTGTATATCACTTTTGTCAGTATGCCGACGATATATGTATATTTATTTTCAATAATTTATTTACCTATTTATTTAATCAGTTATATTCTATCAAATATTACAGTTTTGTTTTTTCTCAAGACATTATTTCCTACAAAAAAAAAATAAAAATATATAACATCTACACAAAGATATAAGATATATGTGTCGTTGGTAGAGCTACGATTTTACGGCGAAAATATTTTTGCAACACTTTGTTTCAATGCCTTATGTGCACAGTTGCATATCTGATTCATGACCAGTGATGAGATGTTTTAACTCCCACTTGTCGTGGGGGTCCTGCTGCCTAAGCACAGACGTATGACGTCATAATTGCCGTATTCTTGTCGGTGCAGTCTAATGAGAGACATGCCTGAACAAAGATACGCCGCACGTATGACACTGGATCAAAGTGATGCAAAAATCTTGCCATCGGAATTTTTAATATACAGATCATTGTGCAGTGATATTTAACTTGCCCCGACGTCAGATCAATGGAAAGAAAGTATATGCAGCTCGGGAGCACGTAAAAAAAGCCATGCTAAAGTTCTATTTCCTGCCAATTCGTATATCTCCGCGCATAACGGTTAACGACAGGAAATGTCAAACGTCTCTGGACACGTCACTTGATGTTTGCGCGTGTAAGATATAGTGTGTAGTCTGTATGAATCGATACAATCTGATAAAATATAAGTTCGTTAAGTATATAAAATACAGTTATGTCGCCTTCGGTTAGTTTTCTTTCAGTATTGTTGAATATAAATAGGATTTTTTTTTTATCTGGAGAGCCCCCAAATCCCGCTACGCCAGCGTGTACCCCGTCTCAGTCTATGGGTACTCCGGCATGCATTAGTAACTAGTTATATCGCAAGGAGGGATTGAGTTGCGTCTCAAGGCTAAGCCTTATACGCCTTAGGTAACGTGCAAGGTATTAGGAGGTCATGTGCCTCATGGGCTGAGCAGGGTTGTCTGGAGGCATGGCTGCAAAAACCAGTACAAAATAGAGTAGGTCACGGTCGTAGAAGTACCGGTCCGGACACTCGCCTATCTACCAATGTATTATGTTTGACCCCCTTGTTGTTTGGCTGCAGTTCAAGTTACCGAGAATATTGTGTTTTATTGGCGCTTCAGTTAGGGCGGTCGGACTCATACTCCGCCCACTTTTTTCCATTGTAAAATTTATAACGTAAATAAATATTGCTGGAGCCTTTTCTTAAATTTGTGAGCAAAGAAAGTATTTCATAAATTTATATAAAAAAATACGTTTTGATAAATTGTTTATCTTAGCGGAAAGGAAGTGGGTGGAGTTTGAGTCTGACCGCCTTGATTGAAGCGCCAATAAAACACAATATTCTCGGTAACTTGGTGAACTACAGTCAAACAACAAGGGGGTCAAGTTTCCAGGCGAGTGTCAAGACCTGTTCTTCTACGGCCGTGGAGTAGGGTACAGGAAAAGCTGTGCGACAGGGCGCGCAGGGAATAAACAACAATAATTAATGTTAGGACATGGAGAAATTAGGATATTTAGTTCACGGCCATAAAGGAACATGTCTGGAGACTTGGAGTTGAAAATTGACCCTCTTATGATTGACAGGTGCCACTGGCACTCTGGTGTTGTTTTAACGTTGTGTAAATGTATCTACAAGGAGCAAGAACGTGTAGGAACTGCTAGGAGACGTGGTAGTACGATCCTATATTGCAATGTTAAAACAATACTTCATTGCTAGTGGCGCTTTCAATCAGAAAGGGATCAACTCAATAGCATTGTTATATAGGCTAGTGTCCAGACCTGTACTTGTAAGACAGTGATTTAGTTAACAATAAAATACATGGAACTATATTGCGTAATTTCGCTGCCAACTTTACTAGGAGAAAGGCAGCTACAGTTAATGTGTAACGGTTGGGATTTTTTCAAATGTAAAATTTTTAGTGCTCAGTTGATCCTGAACGACCTATACTGTGTGTGTATTGGGTGCAGGTTCAGTATGTCGAGGGCACTGCAGGTGGATGGAGTGAGACTGTACCCTGTAGAGAACGCCAGGGCTCATCACACAGACAAGTTCGAGTCTGTACACGCTGCCAGGCCGTGTGTAGTTCTGAGGAGAGGTCAACCCTTCGACCTGCTGCTGCGGTTCCGAGGTCGCTCTCACGACGTCATCACTGACACCCTGCACCTTGTCTTCAGTTTCGGTGAGCAGACAACTTTCCCTAGATATTAAACAGCAATTAATTAATATACAGGTTATTGAACGTAAACGTGAAAGATATTACAAAACAACAAAGGTAGATAAAGATATTAGCCAAGTTTTAGAGCCAAAATTTACCAGAATAACGTATGTGATAAGTGTGGTATTTTGTACCGCAGTTAAATGTACGATAATACGCCGTCACGTATTGTTCTTCAAAAATACTTCACACGAGAACAATTTCGCTCGAATAGTTTGGAAAACTTATTTTCTAAGGTTGTAGATTTTTAATTTTTTTTTCCGAGAAATCAACCATTTTAAGCTGATTATTTTAGCGCTGAAGTGTGCAATTACTAATCTTTCTGCTTTGCACAGGCGCGAGGAATTGAAGCTTTTATGATAATTTCCTAATCTCGGAATACCTCCCAAGTTACCTCACAAATACATATATATTTTTTATTTTAACTAAGGAATAAAAACAACTAAACTGTCACAGTGAAATGGTGGATGGTTAGGTAAGGTAAGCGGATTTTACGTCTCGTCGACAGTTTAAGTGATTATGGACAGTAACACACAACTTGATACAATGGTATGAGCTGGAAGAGTGGTCGGCCCTGATCTTTGTTAAGGGGAAGTGTTATATCATTTTCTTGTATTTTCAATTTTTGAGCTGTAACATTTATTCAAACTAAATATTAAACATTTTCTCTTCGACAGGGCTTAGTTATTAAACTGCTAGACATAAATAATAATATAATCTTGCATTAATTTGCCATGATTTATAATTGCAAGGGAATTATATGTTACAGTCGCGGTCTACCGCAATTTTCATCACAATTTTTTTATTTTTTATTTGTATTAAATAATTTTTTTCTTATTTTTGACACAGAATGTGACTAAATTTGGCACCCATTAAATTTTTTTTTATCTCTCATAGTTTTCGCGTAATGACTTGTTAAAGTCATATTTTGAATGTTTCCGTTTTAACGATTACACTAAAACCAACTGATTTACCAAACTCAAAAAATCACAATGGATAAAAACATTGCAAGCTTCAATGACATGTTAATAAAATTAAAGAATTAAAATTATTTGAATTTTAAAAAATGCTGAAACAGAAATTAAAAATTTTAAAATTTCAATAATGTTTTTTTTAATACAAATAATTTTTATTCTTTAATTTTATGAGCATGTCATTGCAGCCTGTAATGTCTTTATCCACTGTGATTTTTTTGAGTTTGTTATATCAGTTGGTTTTAGTGTAGTCGTTTAAAAGGAAACATGCAAAATATGGCTTTAAGAAGCCATTACGCGAAAACTATGAGAGGTAAAAAAATTTCAAAAGAGCCAAATTTAGTCATATTTTGTGTCTAAAATAAGAAATAAATATCTGGTACAAATAAAACATAAAATAATGATGGTGAAAATTGCGGTATACCGCACCCTTAACTTTCAATCTTTTTGCCTTTTTTTAAGCGACCTTTTGACATTCATTTTAAATACGCCGTTCTGCAGGAGTAGCAGCCTGTATATGAAGCAAAGCAAGGTATTCCCTGAACAGAACATTAACAATTCAGATAGTACCGATATTCTAAGTTGATTGTTTTCCCTATTTGAAAATATATCTTGTTTTTACTACAGTTTTTTATCTGCAATTAACTAACAAATATATGAATGCACTTCTTGACTGGACGGAATGCCACGGTCAAGACAGCAAGTACATTAAAAACACTGCTATTTAGTTAACCAAGTAACCATAAACGGCTTTTCAAAATTATTTATTTAGGGCTATAAAATATAGATGTAACAATGAGTTGATATGCCACTGTCAAGTAACCACGCACATTGTAAACACTACTTACAAGTTTCCTAACTAAACCAAAGTCCTTTTTAGAAATTCGTATTTCAAAATTTACTAATTGTAAGTACATGAAACACTGATAAAACAACTCCATTGAAATGCCACTGTCCATACACCATGCACATTGTAAACACCGTCCAAATGTATCCCAATAAAACCAAGAAAAGTCTTATCAGGCACGCACTAATCACAGTTACATTATACTAAGAGATAACATTGAATCAAAATTTACTACGGATTACTCAAAAATAATATTACGTCGTCACAGATTAAATATCCGTATTAAAAACGATTCGTCAGATACTTGCAGCCTGGTTCTATACTGTGCATATAGAGACAATACTTAATTTTGTGTGTGTATTATAGTCGCCCTTATTGCTCGCTTTATTCTGTGCATCAGTGGAACATGAAGCAGTCGGTGAATTAAGGGTTCCACTTACCAAGCTTGCTGCAGATTTAAAGTGGGTCGTTATTTTTTGAATAAATAAATCTCTCATGACACATTATAAAAAATGTATTGGTTTGTAAACGTGTGCCAATGTTTATGTTTTATTGCCTTCTAATATAAACAAAGGTGAACATCAGAGACACTGAATGGATGAATGACGACGACAACACAAATAACGAGAGACACGAATGGATGCCCACACATGCAAGATACAACATAGACAAGAACAGGTGGAAAATAGTAGGCATCTCAAGACGACAACAAATGCAACTATATTCCACTTAGGAATTAATTTTGTATTGTTTGTCTGTTCTTGTCCTTGAGTCGTCTTCTGGGATATTACTAAATTTCTTTCAGGAATTATATTTATGTTTTATGTCTGATAACTACAGCTTACTGGCTTTTCTTTGTTTGATTTTTGTTTTACTGTGGGTATTTCTGCATTACAACATTCTTCCGCATTGGCGTGTGTCCAAACAGTTTTGATGCTCATAATACGAACCCATTGCATGAATCATCCAAAGATCACATGGCAATGGTGTACGTAAATACACACATTCATTCTCAAAAAGTACCATTGCACCAGATTTTCAAAGATATTAATTAATTTTAAAGCTAACGCTTTAAACCAATATTCTTTTTAATGTTGCGAAAAAAAATTCTTTTTAAATAAAATAAATTACATATATCCGTTGTAAAGTATTACTTTGCAATTACACCTCAATTTAGAATTAGTAATAAAACATAGTATTGTCGGTTATATGACAGTATACCTCCGAACATTTTATGTAGTAAGTTATAGGCTACTTTTGTTTGAAGGAGATATTATTAAAATAGATCCAGTGAGATGTAACTAACTTGAAGTTACTTCTTCAATTACAACTTCACAGTTGTAGTCTTGGTAGGCAGTGTACAACTACTCGCAGCCGTGTTTCGTGTTCAGAACCTGCAAGTGCACGGCCATTAAGGCACACTTTCGCTTACTCGTATATTGCCTCTTCACCTTTACGCGCCATGCACTTATGGAGTCTTCCCGCCGACGGAACTCTTGAACTTCACTTCGCGCGGTTACAATATGTTTTTATGACCCAGTAATAGAGATGAATGCATGTTCCCTACTTTACGATAGCTTCGAAGTTTCTGAACAAAAAATATGTATCCTTCAAACTACCTTTCAAAACACAAATTTTCTCTCGTAATTTTTTCAATTTATCAGAATACGTAAAGATATAAATGTATGCTGAAAACTTGTAACTATTATTGTGTGTTTATTGTAAACAGACACTATGAAGGCACGTGGAGTGTTTCAGCCCCAAACTAATGTTTCTGAAGCTCTGCAGAGGGTACCGCGACATTAAAATGGAAATCCCTTGCTGTCTTAGTTTTAAAATATTTAACCACTTTAGCGCTTTTTTTTATTAAAAATTTATGTAATGAATTATTTATTGTAAAGTCATTGGGACTAGCTACATTAATGTTGTGTAGTGGGTGCATTTTAGCTGACACTTTCAGTGTAATTTCAGTAATCACGTTCAGTAATAAAAATTACGTCCCGTTTGATGAGTAATAGTTGTATAAACATTTTTAAATAGATCGTGAAGGTACTCTTGATACGTATAAACAGGGAATGTCTGATGCTACTAAACACTCTTGTAATACGTTCCTGATTAGCCTTCTGTGTACTGCTTTTAGAGTAAAATTTCGGCGTGAACTGAGCTCGGAGTGTTACCGTTGTGCCATCTCGTCCGGTTAAGAAAAAAAAACAAGATCTTAGATTTTCTCAGATATACGTATCCAGTTCAGATTGCCGTTTAAACTTAGCGTAAATTTCAGCGAGCAGAACATTTTTGTTCTATAAAGTTTACTAAGTGGGGTTAATTTAGGTTGTTAAGTCTTATTTATATTGTTGATAACTGCTGGTTTATTAAGGTGGTTGTTAAGGGTTAAATGACTAAGACATTTGTGGATAAACGGGCATATAGGCTACTACCTACTACAATGACAGGTACACGGAATACAAAAACGTTTACACTATATTATATTAATTAAGGAGGGGAGCGCAATATTACTGATTATTGATATATTATATTAAGTTGAGGGTTGCTGCCACATAATTAGATCTGAAAACCTTACCGAATGCTGTATTGATGAGGTGGACGGCATCAGTGAACGAGCACGCACCCGCAGGGACTCGACCCCGAGCCCCGGAGGAGAGCTGGACTGCTGTTGATTGGGCGAGTGTTGGTGGGCGACAGACCTGGCTACTTGGCAAAAAAAACGTTATATTAGCATGCTTGTCTTCATTATTACGTCACTACGAGGGAGGTGAGGTGAGTTGATGTCTTCCTTGGTTTCCCAACGCTAGCCTAATTGCAGTCTGAACCTATCGCTGTCCGGCCTGCATGGCCGTATCATAACTTTGTAGCGTCATCCGTCATCGTTTGTCTACAAAATAAAATATAGAACAACGCGTGTTCCGAAATTCAAAACGTGAATATTAGGTGTTGTTATTCCCTGCGCTATAATTTGGCTGCAATTTATTTCAGCTGGCTGTACTTTCATAAAACACAAAATATAAAATTATTCTTAGGCTAGCTTGCAAACGTTTTAAATTTCGCACTTAAGTTTCCGTACAAATAAACATGTCGACCGGTTCTTCTTCGTTTATTTCAGAGGTCTGGATTCTAACAGTACGCAGTTTTATCAGTACTCTACACTACTATAAGCGGATTGGTCTGGATTGTTCCTGCCACTCTTACTTCAATCTTGTTGGAGGGCGTTTGAATTAAAATCTCAATCTGAAATTTCATTTATTTTTCTCTTCGACTGAAATCCAGGTTACAATAGTGTACTTTTGAAATACAACAGTTAACTTCTCTACCTCTTAATTTTTTAATGAAGTGATGATAAAACCCGTGATATGACATTACGTGTTCGATGAATAAAAATATCGCAATGTAAGACATAGTAAGTTTTGTGAACGTGTTACTGCAAAAGTTAAAGACTGGTTTGTAGTATTCACTTCAAACATTATTCTTTCATTTCCTGTAATTACTTCAAAGTAAACTTCTGACATTATAAAGACAATGATATGAATAAAACATTATTATATGTGCTATTTAATAGCAATGAATGCGACATAGCTTGCCGCACAGTTTTTTTTAGCATTTAATTCGTTTTGAAAATACAATTATGTAGAAAATAATTTTCTGGCTCCTATTTTATACTTAAGTCGTAAAACTGGTACTTTTTTTTAAACTGTAGTATGAATAAGTCGGGCATATTTCTGGCTTTTAGGCCATTCTTCTTGTACATTGTCGACAAAGGCGCGTACAGCTTACCGTACGTTCATTTACTCTCAAATAAGGCATGTAAGCTTAACAACAATTAACTAATGTCAATCGGTTAACGTTAAGTGCTATTCTAGGTGGCAATAAATATTTTCTAAATGGTCGCTTGTACCATATGCGTTAAGCTATCTGGATAAACTATACCTAATATTGCGTAAGGCTGCAAATGCATTTTATGAACACTTTGTAGTTGCTAGAAAAATATTAAATTCTCTACATAAACAGCAGGTCGTCATAGAACTGTTTTAAACTTACCAAGAGAATAAGGGTGACGAGAACGAATATCATATACACATGGTGCTGACAGTGCCGTAATACTATGACATGTTTAAACTAACATTTGCAAAAACGTGCTAACTTAGATTTTTTTAAGTTTCGAATGCTTACTTGTTTATACGAGTGTAACTGGATGAAAGATACAGAAAACTAATTGTGCAAGTGATTCTGTGTTTTAATAAACATGTTACCAAAAATCAAATTCATATGAAGTACACCAACTGAATATTATTAGTGTGTGATGAGTATTTACTGCTACATTTCTTTACTATTCCGGTTTTAAATTGCATGAAGTACCGTCGATTTTTTAGCTCCGTTTACAACGAAAATTTACCTTAATCCTTTGTAAAAAAAAGTACGATTCAATGGAAAATTTGTATACAACCATTGTATCAATGATTTTCTCAGTGTACCTTTTTACTAGTTTCCATACACACGCAAATGTTTTCGAAATTCTTACTTTATAAATTATGTCACCAATTTAAACAGTACCATGTTTAATTACAGAAAAAGTTGAATTCAAAATGTTACAATTTCAGGAGAATGTAAAATAATATAGGTATACATTAAAACAAGTTGCAAAAAATACAGTAATCATGTCAAATTCAAATATGTTTAGTAGTTTGATGATAAGTAAATATCGCATGAGGTGAATAGCTAAGGGATGGGCATACATTAAAACTTATAAATAGTTGTAAAAAATCATAAACTACAACATTAAAATATAATGCAAATTTGTCATTAAGGAAAATTTATAGAAATGCAGTTTATATGACAAACAGTATAGTTGGCTTAATTCACAATTACGTTATCGTGTGGCTAGTTAGGTTAAGTTTTCATAACGGTACAGTTTAGAGATATGAAACGTAGCAATGTTTTGTACACTGCACTATTTCTTCCTATATGAAAACACTATCTCTAAATGGATTAAAGTCAAACTCTACAAACTGCAACTATTCATCCGTAGCGCGAATATATCGGCAAATACTGCAATGGAATTAAACTTGAGTTTTCACTTTTTTTACTTGCGTTACCACTCGCTGAGTTTCGAATTTATATGAACTAATATGCAATAAAGGGCAAATAAAGAGAACTAATATTGTTGCCTCAAGAGAATGTGGCTTCCGACGTAGGGTGCGGTATATACTGCAATGATGACAAAGCATCACTATACACAGATGTATATCTATTAGTCGACCACGAACTGCAATCAAACGACGTTTTTTGCGATGTAATCAGTATGTCATTTAGTCTTAATTTTTAGCCGTCTATTCGTAATTATTAACCTAATGCTGTCAGAGAGTTTGTATTCATCCCACTGTCCCTCATGTTTCTATTTCAGGTAGAAGGAAAAGTTAGTATGAACTGTAGAGCTAATAATTGAATTCAAAATTTTCTTACAAAAGTGAAAATATTAATTATTTCTTCTACATGTAGCACTGTATGATAACGAAATAAAACCAAGTAATAATTCAAATGTGTCCTTACTAACTACTCACAAATAAATTACTAACTTCTAAATTGTATACATCAAAAGAAAGCACAGAGTGAAAATATTGAATATTCACCGCACTCCCCAGTAACGTTAGCGTGCTACGTTCGGCCAACGTTGGATCAACATTGAAATGTCACGTGAAACAACGTAGGTCCAACATTGACTTTTTGTTGGATTCTTAGTAATTCCCTACATTGGCCCAACGTCGCTTGATTGTTGAAATTGTGTGTAACATATGTAAGGACAAGCATTTACCAACCTTGGGCCAAAGTTTCTCTGTAAAAATACACACAAAATTGATTACAAAATTTAAATTAAGCACAATACTCATAATTATTTTATTGTCATAGTTCTTGTGGGTTACACAAATTATTAAATCAATAAATAATTTCTACCAGAATCGAAGTAGGTTCGAACCATAGTCAGAGATTACAACGGAGTTCTCGTTACTAGAACACCACTGCCTTATAAATTGCTCCACGCAGCTAATTGTTGTTCAACGATATATGAAAGACAAATATGTACTTATTAGTTGAACTTACAATTACAAAGATAGATGAATATTTGCTAACGATATGTTTACAAAAAAAGGCTTGTTCAGCAAACCTACATACCAAATCTTTTCAGTGGTTAGCCTACTGTGAGTTACACAGTGTTAACTCAACGTAAAGTTGCATACGTACTGCCAACCAAAGATGTGTTTACCAACTGGTACCTAACAATTAGCCAAGAAGTTAAAATTTACAAAAATACTGTCTTTAATATTGTCTTGCATTTTCTAATCTAATGGAGTTATTTTTAGAAAGAAACACAAATTGTGTCACTGGGAGAGTCTGTTTACAAACTTGTTGCCAACGTCAGTCAACTTCCAAACAAAATACTTTCCGTGGTTGGCCTAATGTGGGTTATACTACGTAAGACCAAATTTACTGAAAACAACCTTCACCTAACCGTTTTATTTCCCACAGTTTGCCAACATGTAACCAAAGAATGCAGAAATTGTGTTTACCCCATCAGTATCGATTTTTTAATACAAGGAACATTTGTTTTATTTTTGATGTAGTATTTCGAATTTTTTATGAGCATATGTGTTATTTGAGCAATGTTCGTCCAATGTAAAATTATAGTCCTAACATCAACGGTATGAATACCGACTTGCTACCAACTCTCAGCCAACCTAAATACGAAAGATTTTCTGCGATTGGCTTAATATGGGCTATGCAATGTTGGGCCAATATACTGAGGACAACCTATTATCCAACAGTTGGATTTCCAACGTTGTTCCAACGTATAACCAACAGAACAAAAATTATGTAGTATTCATTTTTATAAAACTAAGTAACCTTATTATGTTACAAATTATTGGTTACATTGTACTTTATAAACGTGATTTTGATCTCTTTGTGTAAAATGCTGGTTTTGCAAAGTTTGCCCAAAATAATTATACACACTAAACCCCAACAATGTGTTTACCAACACCTTGCCAACATTCAACTCACAAAATGTAAATAAAAATATCTTGGTCTTCCAATATGTTCAGACATTTTCTACTTTAATGTAACTGTTTTCCAGTTTTGCTAATTAATTTCAATAATAATATTTTTTGAACATATTTTCTGGCAAACTACGTTGCCCCAACGTTGTTTTATGTGTGTTTTCCAACACAACGTAGTGCCAACGGCCCCAACCAATTTTCAACGTTGGCCCAACGTCGGTTGTTACTGCGGCTGATACATAGGAGAGATAAAATATTAGTTATGTTGAATGGTTCCTCGTTTATAAATGGTAGAGATTCTAAATATTGTAAACAACAGTCTAGTGTGTACAAATGATAAACATTTGCTCCACTTAGAATCTAAAGAATACTAACTGTTTCATACCGAGCATGATTTTAAAATATTGTTTAGGAAGACTTCTTACAGTGAAATGATGTTTCTTAGGAACTCGAATGTCTGTAGGAAACACTCACAAAAACTGAAGTAGATAGAAAAAATATCCTTGTGGTTTTTGTGCTGTTCTGTAGATTATTTGTGAAGTTAAAGTACTTAATTTCTCATGAAGTATGCTTGTGCATTATAAATACGTTTTGTTGAGAAAGCGTGATTCTGCTCAACACACAAAGAACTAATCAACCAACTAGCGTGAAATTAAGTGAAAAATTACTTTTAAAAAATCGATTTTCAAAAATTTAATGTTTTATGTCCGATTTATTTAGAACGTCATATTTATTTATATCTCTGATCACATTTAAATATGACATCATTTGATACCTTGAAGGTCTTTAGACCTAGCGTTGGTATTCCATTTATTATAATATTGCTATGATCTAAAAATTCTTTAAAAAAACATTATTTAAAAACTTTGCGATACTACGATAAAAATCATCATCAGTAAATCGCATTCTTTTACATACATGAGTGAGGAAGTCCCTTGAAAACCCCGCATTTCCTGTCTAACTAACAACCACTGCGGTTCTTCACGATTAGTGAGCAGGCAGTTTCTTAATTTAACGCAAAATATGAGTTTGGGGCAAAGCTTATGATCAAAGGCTATTCTCAGACCTCCGTTTCTGAGTGCCACTTAAAAAGTTTAAATGTACGTGCTTCACTTCACGACAGCCATTCTTTCAAAGCCTGTGCTTTGTAACGTCATTATCAACCGTTCATGAGCATTCATCATTTTATATTGGTCTTAGCCAAGAACAAAATACATCAGCGTTCTAGATTTCAAGGACAGTCATTAAAAGTTATGCAATGGTGAACTATATTATAATATTTTTCCCAATAACAATGTATTTAAATTCTTGCCTAGTGCGGTTTATTTTTAGTATGGTATTGTATGTATCTGTTGTGTTGCGACGTAGTAAAACTGTTTTAAAATTCATGGCATTTAAACATTTTAACCTTGGCGTTCGTTTTAAATTCTAACTTACAGTGTTCTAAGTAGGACTAAATAATTTGCTAAATTTAGGCATTTAAATCAGCAAAATTATCTCTTGGCATACATAATATTTATTTATTTTATTACACATAATATATTCATACATATTGGGCACGATTCTAAACTATTTAAAAACCATTTCCTATGAATTTGTACATTAACTCCGCACGACAGTACCAGTGTTATAATGTGAAGAAAAAACAGTCATATAATCAAACTTCATTCAGCAAGCTGTAAAATATTACCAGCTGTTTAACATTAATTCATCAAGAGTTTATTTGTAAGTTGTTTCGCGAAATAATTACTATTGCTTTACACGAATACAGGCCTGCCTTTGTAAATACTAGATACCTGTTTGCCGATTTAGAAGTACGAACGTAAGCTATCATAAGCAAATAACAACTTCACGTCGTAACTTTGAAAACCAAGTTACTATTCACAAACATAAAAAGCAACAAAATGGCTGCAAGACAATGCTCCCGTCGTAAATGAAAAGACATAAATTAAATAAGGCCTTCGATAACATGTCTGTAACATTCCTGCCGATTTACTTTCTGTACGTCACCATTCGGTAACACAAGGGAAAGGAAAAATTAGCTAGTTCAAATGCCTGCTAATTAGAATCAACTATCCTATGCCTGTTTAGGAACAACAGACAATGAACGAATAGACGGGGCTTGAGTATACATACTACAATGGATTCTAGCATGCAGGTCATTGACTTAGCGAATTTTTCCTTTCCCTTCGTATAAACTGAATATTTTCATCGTATAATGCCCGTTAGAGTCGAACAACACGTTATCAAGAACTTTTCTTGGATAGCTATAGCGGAAAGGTTTCGTTTGACTCTCTGTTAATCGAGCTATTTTTATTGTATCGTTTTACTTCCCCATGGAAAAGTTTTTGAGGCAGCATATTTCCTACAGATAATAATTTACAGATTCAAAGTTGGCATTATGTTCTTTCGCCGCGGTGTCTATAAAAAACGTATCCCATCCTGAGATACGCCAAGAATTCAGCCGTAGTAATGGAGCTTTGCTACGGACCTTTGTCCGTGTAATCAGACTTGAACTTCACAGAAATAACTGGACGCCATCCGACACAGCTTCGCCGCACTGACGCGGGGAATGTGGGGCAAGGTCTCCTCACTCGGCTTGGAGGAGGGCCAACTGTGGTTGGTGTGTTTTGATGCATCGCCGAGGGTGCAGTGCAGAGTCGTAAATAAACACATGTCTGTCTGCTTTGTTGCAAGCTATTTTATACTGACTCTTTATCTGGCACGCAGAGAACCAAGTACGCAGGAAGAGGAAGGCAACCTTGCAAATTATTAAGAGTAAGGCCGGGATTTACGGTGACTTTACGTACACGTTTCATTTACCACTTTATCACTTTTACGTTTACGTAATACGTAATCAGTTGAGGTGCCATATTATCCTTCACGTAAGCTGCAAGAGAGCCTTGAAATTAATAGTCAAAGATAACATGACACAGTTGAAGACATTAACTCCTCCGAAATGTGATTGGCCCAGGCGATCACGAGGTATAACTTCACTTATCACTTTTACGTAAAAGTTTGACATCGACAAGATTTTCGTTGTGTGAAAGTGAACGTAAGTATTAAGTTGCGCGGTCGTGATAAGAGTCCGTTCAAGTACGTTTGTAAAGGTGTTTCCTGCCCACGAGCGGTATGCAAAGCTTCGAAAAGGTTTACTCTTGTTCTGCCTGTCTATTGTGAGTTTCTGCACAGGACTACAGCATTCAAATAACTTTACACCCACGTTTGCCTTTCCAGGTAATTTAGTCATCTTGAATGCTTACATTCCTGCGCCTTAAAGTGGTTGTATTTCCGTTCTGTTTAAAGAATGAAAATAATATTTTTAGGCATGAAGATATTGATTCTTAGAAGGTTCAGGAATAAACAGCATCCTTGTTTCTGTAAATCCACGCCCTGAATGATGACGCCACCACTGAATGTCCCATAGAGGCGCGCTATTATTGCGAAGAATAATTGACATTATAGTGACTTGCTACCAGAGGTGCGATGCGCGTGCCTTTGTCTTCCCTTAGCACTTCTCCCACTTTGCCCTTAGGACACGCTAAATTAATATAGAAGGCCGCAGCCTTCAATGTTACAACCCTGTTAAGGAGGGTCATATTAAGTTTTCCACGAGCATTGATTTTCCCTGATTTGTTATTCTGTCCCAGATACTAGCGAATTAGGAGAGCCATTGCTGTTGCAGAGCTTAAACAGGTATTCAAACTACCCTTCTTGACATGGTTGCCCTGTCGAAGCTCGCTGTGTAACGGACATACTAATTTATCGCGATTATGTGTTACGTACGCAATTGGGACTTAAAAGAGTGCGTGGTACATAATTCAACGCTAAAAGCATTAATCTATAACTGTAGGTTTCTTGAAGCCAGTTTGCGAAAATTAAACAATGGCAATCTGAGACAATAGTTTCAGCCAACGTTTTAAACAAAATACTTTCCAGTGTTACGAACTTCTGAGGCACAATCTCTGACGCCGGAACCTCGAGCATTTAACTGCGGCGTAAGAGATCACGCGTAAGAAATTAGTATTTCTGGATAAATATTTACTCATAAAGTTGGCAAGTACCACTATCTAGGATAGTCATTGAGTATTTTATTCATATTGGCTTCGAAAAAAACGCAGAAATCAATTGATGTTTTCAGCGTTTATTTATCTACTACGCACTTTAAACATTACAAGACTTCTAGCGAGAGCACGTGATGTATGTTAACTCGTTGTTAACTGTAGACAGTGTACCAGTAACGAGACACGTGTGTAACCAGGCAGATGTGACTAATAGTATGACTTTTGTGAGCACATGACTTGTGACCAGCACGTACGCCAAAGTTACAAAAATTGCTGGCAACCACCATGTCGTCATACACGAGCACCAAAGCATTGCACATGACCATCAATTGGAGGATTCGGAGGGATGCTTTAATGGATTATAAATATCATTGCATGGCAAAGTAACGGAATGTTCTACTAGTGTATCCACGCAGCCACCCACATGGAGGATCGCTGAAACGCACCTCACTGGTCAGTAAGAATATGTCCATTGGGGAATCGTTATAACGCATCTCAGCAGATATATTGATTTAATTACAGCTTGTACATATAAGGAAATCACGATGACGCATCCCAGCGGACACATTGAAATGATCAAACCATGTACGTATAAAGCAATCGCTGTAACGCATCTGAGTAGCGACATTGTTTTGATTAAGCCAAGTACCTATACGGGAATCGCTATAATGCATCTCAGAAAATACATTGATTTGTTTAAAGCAGGTACTTAAAGGTTAATCGCTATTACGCATATCAGCAGAGACGTTGATTTCACTTAAAGCATTTACCATAAGAAATTTTTGTAACGCATCCGAGCAGAGACATTGCTTGCATGAAGGCTAGTACCTATTGGGGAATCGCTATAACGCATCCCAGCAGAGACACTGATTTGATTAAGGCATGTAACTTACTCATAGGGGGATCGCTGTGAAGCTTACCAGCAGATATACGATCGTTGAGAACTGCCACAGGCTTATATACGTACACCGAATTGTTGTGCCTAGCCAGAGTTACTAAGTATATTGTTGATGTTCTAGCGTGGAATGAGACGCTGTATAAGGAATCGTGTGCGAAGTATGAATAAATGCGAACTGTGTATGTTCTATTCACGTCGTCTTGTTGTGTCATTGCACTTTATTGCCATCCACTTAACTCCTCTCCAACTTAAATCTGGCTGTACGAGACTCGCAGACGTTCGAGATTTTACAGCCGCCTTCTACTGAAGTCAGCAATGGCCAAATAGGTTAAACCTGAAACCTTTACAAGCATGTTACCATACATTCTTGCACATGTCATTGCACAATCATATTTCACTGCTTCAGTCAACTTCATTTGTAAGGACCGCGGTGGTGTATTGTATGCCAACATACGTAAATGGCGTTACTTGTTGTGTGGCAGCTTCCGGTGACAGATATTCCGTCTTGAAGTCCCAAGTAAAGCATTTGTGCATTTGTATCCGTCTAGTATGAGTCGCTTGGGTTACGGACTCTGTTGTCAAATTTGTCTTGTCGGTATGTCAAAGAAATCGTTATACAGCGGCAGACGTGTGGCACCTCACAGTTAAGTAAATTTTATGACGTGATAAAGTACGTGGGTTGAATATGACGTTAGTATATGATATTAAAATGAAAAATATTTGCCTGACTGCTTGCGCAGTTTTAGTAAGGTGAAACAGCATGTAATTCCCGGCAGGATCGGTCCTGAGTTTTAGCACAATGGAAACATGGCGGACGTTGCAGCTGAAGGGAATTTCGTTTCTGCTTAATTGTAGGGCTTCATTTCTATGCCATCCCTCAGGAAACGTATACAATATGTCAGTTATATGTCGTTCGGGATAAAGTAAGCACTAAAAATTTAACCTTTGAAAAATATCACTTCTCGCTACTGCATGTAGTTCAATATTAAATCTAGTTGTTTTTTAACTTGTATGGTTTGCAGCGAGATTACGCAGTATAGTTCGGGTTTTTCCCCCTATTTAAATACAACTGCACTGAAACAAAAGAATCCGAAACTGACAATTGTATTTTATGTAGTTAATAAACTTTATTTATTAAACTATATCGATTTTTAATGACAGCACAATTTATCTTACACGTGCAATTATCAAGTAATGTGTCCAGAGAGACATTTCCCGTCATTTGCCGTTACGCGCGGAAAAATACGAATTGGCTGAAAATAGAACTTTAGCAGAGCTTTTTAAAGCGCTCACTTTATCCCGAACCACATATAGTCAAATGGTCTTATACGGTGTGATTGCATGCCCTCAGTTCACTCATTACTCGTTAGTTATTTATTTGTCTCTTTATTAAATACCAAACAAAACGCACTTACATGTTTGCTCGGATTAAAATTTTAACTTGTTATATATCCGTGGCAGTACATGCTCAGAAGCTCTTAAATTACAGTAAAATATTTTCAAAGTTGTCATGAGATTGACTTTTTGAATAAGAAAATATCATTTAATCGTTATTTATATTATACTACACAATTAAATTTAATATGTATTATCCTTCTTAATGTCGTCGCCTGCTACGCCATTCAAATGCGTATCAATGTGCGGGGAATAACAATTTTTACGAAACTATTCCACATGAGTCACTTGTGCCAATGTATAAAAATAATACACCTTAAGGATCAAGACGAAATGTCATAGTTAAGACACCTTGATAACTAAAAACCCATTTTCTAAACTTTACAACATAACACAAAAGCGGCCTTTTGAGGGTGCCGTACTTCAAATTGTACTACCCGGATACATACGAAACTCTTATTGAAACATGCAATGAACTTTGCAACAGACTTTCCAACAAAAAAATTATATGATCACCACTTAAAATTCCGTAGTAGGCCTACATTAATTGGTGGGAGTCAGTGATTGTCTTGTGGCAATGCGGCATTTCATACCAGCTTCGATGTCACCCTTATAGCTCCGTCGCTTCCGAGTCTAACACACAGGTAGAAGGCGTACATAAAGTTCTCTTATTGCAAATATTCCAACGTTGCCCACTTAATGCATGTTTTGAGGCTGATCTTTGTTAATATAAAATGAGAAGTTTAAATTTTTTCACGTCATTTGCTTTTGGTCAAAGAAAATTGTTTGCATAAGGACTAACAGAACATCAAAAAAATTTGGCATCTACAGCTATATAACGGTGTAATAATTTTGTATAAACTGTTCACTTCACTTTTGCCATGTACACTAGAATAACCCACGACATAATTGACAAATTATACTCTTTCGTGTGGTTTTGATGCATGATTTACGATCCACTCTGTTATCAGCATATTCTTGCTGATATATTTAAGAAAACAGTTTACTGGGTTTTTGTCAGTACAGAATTGTTGAACGTCTCTTTCTGTTGCACAGCATTTACATAAATTTCAAACACTGACAGGCTTTTAGAGTTTCTTCAGGTGTGGCATGTGTTCATTTTATATGTTTTAATACGTACCTCATTACAATGGGTTTATGTCAACGCCAAACTTTTTTTATCTCACTTGTTATTATGTGGCAGGTTCAAGACCAGATCGGGCTCGAGGGACGAGAAGAATATTAGTGTCCGGGAGCACATTTTACAGAAGCAAAGATGACTGGGATGTGAAGATGATCACGAAGGATGAACGTTCTATCAAATTAGAGGTATTATTATTATTAATATAATTCCATTCACAGTAACGGTTACTAATTAAGAAATAAATGTTACCGCCTACTTAATAAAGTCATACGAAACAAAATACAATCAGATGTCATAGTAACCAGTGTTTTCCAAATGCAGTTAGAGAAATTTTAATTCGGTATGAATTTGAAAGACACCGACAAACTCCGACAGTTCATTCCTTACGGAAATATTTGACCAAGAAAATTGGAAGTCGTAAAGTAATAAAGTCGTGAGGTAACTGTACTTCCGTCTAAAATTGGTTTTCAAAGTACTCTAAGTTTAATACTTAAGTAACCACTTGTCATTAGACACCCAGTAGGCAAATGACTTATTTTATAAATAATCATTCATCTCGGGAAACGTGGACTGCACCATCCTGTTTTGCTTTGGAAAGCTGTGTTTGCATGAGACTGGTCAATAACAATTACAAGATATTTGATTTCTGAGTTTAATAATAAGCACATCTAAATTAAGAAATATGGTCGATTTGCCTGAATATAATCAGGTAAACATTTCGAGACATATATGGCGACCTTATTAAAACAGAAAGCGAGCAACGGGTAGACAATTTGCAACACGTGTTACGTGTTAGTAAGGTGAAAGACGGACAATTTTCTCCTGTAACAGTGAGGAAACCTAACCGTTACTAACTAATATCCATGATGCTTGGCCCGTTTAAGTTGTAGCCTCAGGCACTGTGGTTTCATTACGTAATTAAGGAATACTTTTCCAAATGGCTGATTTCGTTTTATGTACACATTTAAATTTGTAAACTGAATGTTAAACGTCCGTATTAGGCTATAAAACGCACTAATAATCTATTTGTAGACTTCTTATGAAAATTAATTGTAGTAATAGCAGTAGTAAACATTGAAATTGAAGCTAGAACCAGTGTTTATTGTGAATATCTCTTAAATTGTTTGAAATTAACAGTGACATTAAAGATAGTGAGTATTCGGACGAATATCTGCAACATACGTAAATCCCGTCGATGCCATCACAATTCATACATAAAAATAACTTTCTATTTGTTATTTATGAGTTCCTATAACAGTCGTCCGGCTGCGATGAAATTTTGGGAAGTTGCTGTGCGTGCAATCGTTAAGATTTCTGGCAATAATAGTTTCTGTACAAGAAAGTGATTTGTAAAATACGGCAAAGGTGCAGAACGTGGATAAAAAAAAATTTATCTATACGTATATATAGCCCATGTGTGTACATATATATGTGTGTATGGGAAAGTTTAATAGATATTAATAAAATAAAACGTATATTAACGAATTAATTAAAATAATATTGAGAACATAGACTAAACTTTAGCAAGAGTTTAAGAGGATTTGATTCATAATTCGCCAAATAAAACATGCGTACTAAACGTATTATCGTATTAAATAGAAAATCACTCGAACGAAGTCACGTGTAAAATCTAGTCAATCATAAGAATATGAGGATGGCTACACTGTTGTCACAGTTAATTTCATACTGCTGAAGCTTAATCGGTTACTGGTTGATCGACAATTATTCAGGAAGCTTAAATATGCCAAAGCAAATTCTTCGTACGTTACCACTCTAAACCCTCGTATGCAGGTATAACGCATGAGGCAAATCTATCTTACGCCAGAAGGGTAGGCAGCTATTTCATACTCGTGTGCACGCTAAGGTCATGAACAAGCTGGCTAGCGTGCCCATTACACCGTTACATCACACGACCGTTTGGCGCCACACAGGCCGTATTAAACAGTATCGTTCCGTAGAAGCTGGTACCATCACCTTGTAGGTGTAAGAGCTTCCTTTGTGCCGTTGTTGCAAGAAGGCTGATCTATCGAACATGTACTTACTGCACAGTGCAGTAGAGATACGGCAGAAAAACACGCATCACATATGCAAAAAGTATCTTAGATTGCAGGTTCCTCGCCACTTCGCCTTTACTACCATTCACCACTACATAGGCGATGCAGGAACATCCTTTTTAAACTCAAGGTGTAATCGAAAATTACGTGACATTCAAATCAAAGGTCCTACATGCTAACAGAAAATGAAACCTTTATCTTAAAATATTTCGAAATGTCCATAAATATTTATAACTTTGAGTCGACTTAATGCGAAACAACATCAGCAGAAGTGCAAGCAGGTAAAATGCTTCTGTCTTCTTCTGTAGTTTTTGTATAGGTTTAAAGACAATTAGAACTGTAAAACAATAATTAACAACACTGTGTAAGATAACTTGTTAATATTAATTCGCAGATCTTGTCGTTTTGATTACATTGGTTCATGACTAACATTCCCACGAACAGTTTTGCAAGTCAGTTACACATACACGGTGAAAACAGGAGCGTACGTTCAGGGCATGTACTACGAACCATCCCAGTTTTGCATAGATTGATTTTTGAAAATCGTACACTACCTTGCACAACTGATGCTGGGAATCTGACATGTGTATTTCTGAATGTAGATCGACTATTTAACACGTACAATGAACAAACATGCTGATAGACATGCAGATTCACACATGGACAGACAAATTTAACACACAGAAATGGTCTGTAGACACACGAATAATGCGCGGATGTTCAAAGGTACGAATGAATGAATGGCTAGATAGATGGATTAATAGATGACTGGATGAATTCAGGGATTTACTCTCGTGTGAACAGACTGATGAATAGATGAATGGATGGTTGAATGGATGTATTCATTGATATATTGACGGGTGAATCTATCGATGTATCGATCGATTGATCGATGACTAGTTCGATCCATTTACGGATAAATAGCTAATGTAACGAGCAAGCATTTATTTCAACATTCCAGTGGGGTTTGTTATTATATGTGAGAAAATATTTAATTTTTGATCAGATCCCAGATTATTTTTATGTGATTGAGAATAATGTTTTGGTTTTATTGTATGTCAATATGAAAAATTTAAAACTTTAATTAATTTTTACCAGACCAGAGTATTTGCATTTTAGCTCACGTCTGAATATTTTCACTGAGTATATCCTGATAACCATTCTCCCAGCACATCCTGCGAAGATTTGAATTGCGTTACCGATTGCTGATTAACTGTTAAAATGACTCTTCCACAAACAACTAATGTACATTTACATAAAATTTTACAAAAAAGTTGTGAAGGGGATATTTTGACACGGGACAATGCGGAGAGTAGCAGCAGAATGGTCGTTGCCGGCTCTAGGACATAACCTAGAGTCGAGTCAGAGTGGTTAGTTCAGGTCGCCTGTGTGGTGAAGACGCCGTCGAGATAAATGCAAGAGAGCCTGGACTACCGAGATGCTTTATTAATTAGTCTCCCGAGATCTGACATTGTGTGTTAATGAACTGCAACTATCTACAAAGGCTACATACACTAAATGCTAATCATACACGAAATAAAATCTGGCTGACAGTTAACGTCAAGTAAACACGATATTATTAAGATTTAACGTGGTTCCAACTTCATACGTTTTGTTGTCTTGCAGAAATACGTTAATATTTCTATTTTGAGGTCTGAATAGCTTCAATTATTTTTTCCACTGAGTTATCTACAGGATGCTATAAAAATTGCGGAAAATCTCGTGGGTAATGGTAGTCAGACCTAAATCAAGAATAATGCGTAAAAGGAACCACGCCTCTATTGTCAATAGTATGGGCGTAATACTACCGTGAAATTTGTGATAATGAACATTTTAAGTTACGGTAACTTAACAACTACTAAAAATGGAACGCTGACTGTCTGGATACAATTAAGATACGTAACGACACGTATGCAGGGAATAAAGTGTGAACACCATCCTGCCCCATGCGTTGGAAACATGGGGTCGCATATGTTATTATGCATATATTTCTGTATATGTACGCCTGTAGCAGCCTGTTACAGTGAATAAAGAACCAGAATGACATAAGGAACAACAAAGGTGCAGTTGTCTGTACACGCTCAGACAAACCGTTCTGAGATACAGGCACTCGAAATGTCTTAGCACTGCGACAGTGCCGACAGATAATCAACCAGTGTAGCACGCACATAGTGACATGCAGCCAAGGCGTTACTGCAGATGTTTGTAATGGATCCCACCTTAAGCTCACGCACCGCGTCGGTGTGACTCATTAGTTTGTACGTACCATCTTTCATGGCGGTGTGCTGTAATAAACATCAGTACAGTCCCGTACAGTACATAGTTCAAGAGGATTGGATGCTGACGACACTTCAACAAAACCCGGACGAGGGGTGAATCGATATATAAATTGATAGGCTGGTAAGTTTTACAAACAAGTATATATATATATATATATATATATATATATATATATATATATATATATATATATATATATATAGACTGATATGTTGCTCAAATAAATACACACAAATATGTACAGCAGTTGTTTAATTGATGTTCTGGGTAAACAATCCATTATTAGACTATCATACATGACAATAGTGATAATTTTCAAATATATTGCTTACTAATTATAAACACTATAAAATATAAATATACATATTTCGTGAAATCAATAAGTTAACATTTTTTAAACTTGTTTCCTATTAGCTTAGGACAGGTTGAAAAAAAAAACAAAACTTTGTGATACTTTAAATCAGTTGCTACCCCGCTACAACTTCCTAATTGTTCCTCGCTTTCCTTTTCATAGCAAATTTTCTGTAACAATATCTGCAGCAGTTAATAACTTCTGCGACGTAATGTTATGAACTTCACAAAATTTACATTGAAATTTTAATGAATATCCGGTTAAAACCACGAAGATTTATTATGTAGGTAGGTCTTAGCTAACTTTAGAGTAATACCGTTTCGTTACATTTTCGTCCGCCTAGAAGTTAGCGCTTCCTGTTGATGTCTGACGGCCGCCTGGTGGGTGTTGCTGGCGAGATATAAACAACGTTATAGGTTTGCCGGAGTGTGGCTGGCAAGGAGAGAGGACAGACGCCATCAAAATGGCTCTGAGTCAGTGACGAGTGAGGCACTGTAACTTCGCCACGGCCATATTATGTCTGGAGTTATTACAGGATGTGCTGGTGTCCTGGTAGTGAGACATTGCGACAGCTACGCACATACGCACATGTTCGGAAATACATTACTTTATCCACCTGTGTTTGATACATCTGTGTACACAGGCTGATGTAATTATCAAACATCAGGATGACGCTTTTCTTTGAACATTTCGTAACCAATGAAATGGGTTTAACACACCCATGCAAGCGTACTCTAGAACACAGGAAATTTTAATTGAATACTGTAATAACATATTTAATAATTGCATTTTTTATGTTAAATATTTAAAGGGATTTTATTCACTGCGTGCATATTTAAAAGCACAGCATTTTTTTACATTAAATGTTACTCTAATTTGCCTTCCTTAGCTTTGTACCTCATAACTTTTTAATTATCTTTAATCGATTTTGCAAGATTGTGCTCCAAAACTCTACCGTTGATGTTTCATACTACATCCACCTGTTTCACCAAA
This sequence comes from Medauroidea extradentata, assembly GCA_003012365.1. Lineage (NCBI taxonomy): Eukaryota > Metazoa > Arthropoda > Insecta > Phasmatodea > Phasmatidae > Medauroidea > Medauroidea extradentata. Next base: position 85,764 of record PNEQ01002998.1, on the reverse strand, counting down.
ATGTCAGTCCAGTCATTTAGCTTGATACAACGAATCAGTTGAACGCAGGCAAAAAGAAATATTTTTACAACGTCCGGTATACATTTGTGGATACACCGTTGAGTTTTCAACTACCAAGTGTAACTACGACCAGCATTGACGTCACTGCTAGCTCATCAATACTCGTCAGCGCCGATGGCCCAGCTACAGTAATAAGGACATACTTGTGGATTTCAGTAACTTAATAATGGTCTCGTTATGCTCGCGCAGTGGTTTCCATTAAAATCAAATTATGTGGAATTTGCGGTCAGCATACATTTCCAAAATGTGTCTATTATGGATACGTAAGCTAAGGACTGTATATATATATATATATATATATATATATATATATATATATATATATATATATATATATATATAAAATATATATATATATATATATATATATATA
>PNEQ01002998.1:73298-85231 GCA_003012365.1 Medauroidea extradentata | reverse complement strand
GCTCCAGTCTTTATTACATTTATTTTCATATGTTTAGTGAATTGTATTTTAAGTAGTATTTTTTTACACTTATGTTATTTAATACTAAACAACATTTTGGTCAGTAACTAACATATTTCAACAAAATTATATTTGATACAACATTGCTCGCAATGTTTTTTCAACGTAGTAAATTACTAATTGGATGTTCACCGTAAGGTTGAGGAAATGTTTCTAAGCTGATTTGGTACAGTATGTTTTCATAAAAGTGAACAAATGTTCAGAAGAATGTTTATGTCTTAAACACTTAAAAATAACTGTTAAATTATTTGTTCAATGACAATATTCTCTATTTCTTTCCAGCAAGGGAAGTATCATTAGTACATGTTTCCTATAAACTACACTTTAATTAAAACGTATAAATTTTTCTATACGCAGACGAAATGAAGGCACAACTCTCTAATACAAAACAAAAGAAGATTTTTAAACAATATAGGAAGATTTTCACACAAGCACAGTGTATGACCTACCATACTTCAGCTTGTATTTATAGGAACAGTCTAGCATTGTTGCTATACCAATTTGACTGTTTCCTAAAAATGTAAAGGAGCACTGCAATTTACATGAACTTATATTTGTCTGAATTATAATATGCAATCATAGTCGAAATAAATAAATCTTTCCAAATTTATTATCAAATTTGTGTTAACAAATAAACACATTCTATTAAATAAGATACGATTACAAGTCCACAAAAACACGGATTTTTTTTGTAACACATGTATAGCCAGAAATATGTTATCCTAAAACTAAAATATTAAAGATTGAAATAAGAATAAATTTAACAAATTTTCTAAAATTCATATTGATGTAGGATTAGTAAACATATTAATGACGTATCTATAATACCATAGAGCCATAGATATATGTAAATTTTGGTATACATTTATTTAAATTTTCATAATTATGACTCTGTCTTTGAATGTTTCATGCAATGGGACAGAATGACTAACTGTATTATTGTAGACATACGCCATTGCAATATTATGTCGTCCCAGAAATCTTAGAAAGAGACTAAGAAAAGACAAACAACGAAATACGAAAAAAGAGAAAACAAGCCGAGTTGGTTGTAGTCAACACATCCATAAACCAAAACAACAGAACATGAAAGATCCCATTAGGTATTTGTCAACAACAAATAAAGGACAAAAATAACAATAATAAACAACCAAAAATACAAGTCGAAGTACAAAACAAACTAATTTGAAAACTCAGGACATCACAATTATGAGAGCACAGACAATACTGGAACGTATACAATAATGGACACAAGACAGGATAACAACGACGACGTCACAGACAGAAGAAGACACAAAATATATCAGCTCCCGAAACGTCGTGAAAAGTCGGCCTTTGTAAATCTACTGTGTTATTTTGTGTCTTCATCGTTGTGTGTTGTCTGTGACGTCGTCGTTGTTATCCTGTCTCGTGTCTATTTTTGTATTCGTTCCAGTATTGTCTGTACTGTCTTAATTCTGATGTCCTGAGTTTTACACATTACTTTGTTTTGTACTTCGACTTTTATTTTTGTTTGTTTATTTTTTTGTCCTTTACTTGTTGTTGACTAATTCCTTATGGATCTTTCATGTTCTGTTGTTTTGGTTTATGGATGTGTTGACTACAGCCAACTAACCTTGTTTTCTCTTTTTTCGTATTTCGTTGTTCATCTTTTCTTAGTCTCTTTCTAAGATTTCTGGGACGACATAATATTGCAATGGCGTATGTCCGCAATAATACAGCTTGTCATTATGACTCTGGTTTCGAATCATTTGTGCTGGAGTTAATTTCATGTGCTTTCAAAAATTTTGGTTTACGAGGTATTTGGAGATGAATATTGTACAGTTGTAAATAATCTTAGTATTTCTGCTCCATGCCGTACATTTATAATTTTTTTCCCCGTGCCTTGTAGGTTCGGAGCCCGCCAGACGCCCTTGTAGGAGAGTGGAAGCTACGCATTGAGGCCAGGCTGAAGATGCAGCCTAGAACACCACCGACTACATTCGACTATCCTGACAGTATTTACATGCTCTTCAACCCTTGGGCTAAGAGTAAGTTGTGACTCTATACTACACACCCGTCATACTGTATACAACTAACAACCGAACCTTGAGGAGATGGAATGGTTTTACTAGAAAATTAACTATTAGTTTTTAAAGGAAAGTGCCTTGTAAACTATAAACAAAAGTAAATTTTATTTTAATATTACGTTATTTTCGTTAATGTTTCTATGGTACTCTTGAAAGATATTTTGAGCTGTATGTTAAATACAGTTATAAGCACCTTTACAATATACTCCGTTTTAATTCTTGCTACTTGCTTTTTAATCTTTTGGTTGATGTCTCAGTGCTCAAAATCATACAACTTAAATTTTATCTAATTTTGTATAAATATGATGATCAATATTACATATAATTACAAACTATTTACAAAATCACGTTTGCCCATTTCTCAAAATTAACTCCATAGATTACCTTTCATAATACCAAAAAATATGCATGATTAAGGTCAGTACAAAAGTACAAAATATACGTGTAGCATTAGGTCTAAAGAAAAACACTGATAAGTATAATACAGTGATATTGAAGCAATTACTATACAACTGAGTACAAAACCAAATAATACGAGTAATAATGAGGGAAAGTGCTGTACATAAGCCTAAACAGATGTTTATTTCTCTAAATATATCTAGTTTTTAAGACACATTTGATACAGTCAGCAATGAATTAATAAATCGTTGTCAATAATATGAACTTAAATTCACAGTAATCGTTAATTTTTAGATTAGTAAAATTAACTTAAAATGCTAATAGCATTTTGAACAAAATTATATTTTAGAGATAATGTTTAATATACTTACCTTAAAGTAACTCTTAAAAGTTGCTCATAATTCTAGTTACCAAAAGAAATGTAAGGCTTGTATCAGCTTAGTCCATCTCTAACTAATGATTGAAAGTTAGCGAACATAAGCATTTATTGAAAAAAAAAAACTAATCGAAAAAAATTAGTTACTTTAATTTCCGGATAATATTATATTCTAGCTTATTTCCTATTGTGTGTGTTATTACTTTTATCCGTTTAATTTATGCGTTTGTTATTAATTGCCACACACATAAATGCTGATGGGTTACCTGTTCATTTCGCAATATAAGTCTCGCAACCCTTGATTGTCAGTCACATATTTTTAGTGTTTACCATCAAACAGTCCGCATATTGTCTCTATTATACAAGCAAAAACCCTAAATAAAGTATTGTTATGCAAAAACGACGCTGACACCACATTAGGTGAATTTGAAACAAAAAATTTCTAAGATTCTTCTTTGCGTATCGGTAATCTGTCATGCACGGCAAACAAAAATATTGCCGTATGTTTTAACCCTAAAACTAATTTTTTTATAAATGATAATTTTTGTTAGCTGTAGAATCGGAAATGTTTTAAAAAATTGTATGTTTTATTTCTTAGAAAACTGTGTAATGCACAATAAAAACACAAGCTGGCTTTTGTTTTACATTTACGGTAAATTACATTTTTTAGAATGGAAACACAATTTTGGTTATTTGCATTTTAAAAATTTAAATGGGGTTTCAACCAATCCCATTTCATGTAGTGCGTTTGCATCCAAACCCAACTGGATTGTATGTTTGTTTGATAAGCCCCTAGATTGCTAATATCTCATACAAGTTTAATAGTCGTGAGATAATTAAAAATTAGCGTAGACAAATTTTAAAAAGGCAACAATAATTTTTCTTATGTCAAACAGTGAAAACCTACTGCCGTACTAAAATTAGTAATTTTAGCCGGAAATAATACATAATGTGTTTTGAATGACGTATTGTTTAGTTTAGAATACAAAAATCTTCATGATTTGAAAACCGAATACAGGAAATAGAATACTTCATTTACTAATGTTTGAATCAGCAATTTTTCTTAGAATAATTTCGAAAAGTATTATTTAAATATTGGCTTTGATAGAAATATGTAAATAATAGGTTATAGTTTTATTCGTAAATGGCAAAACCAATCACACATGAGGATTACAGACTTGAAACTATTTTAGACCGTTATAAAATAACGATATAATATTGAGGCCAACAGCTACTGTTATCTTCCTTCCGTTACAAAAGTGTTCTCCTACCAAGGCCAGGTAGTGTTCGAGGTCACTGATGAGAAGTCCATGAAGGATGTTTTTTTTTTTTGCTCATTGGAGACAAATAACGTAAAGCAATTATGGGTGAAATTGGTATATTTGACAATAACAACAGCACCTTTGTACTCTGAGCAGTTAAGAGGCAGTGGCAGGTGTTTGAGGCGCATGTATGCAACCCGCATTAACCCCATATAAATAAAGGCTAATTTTACGTTCGCTATAGCAACAAGAGTTTTACACATGTAAAATTATCTTCACGTTTTATAAGAGACACGATCGTTCTTATTTTCGCTGATTTTGCCCTAGTCAAGTACAAAGAATTGTTGCAGCAAATTTTACGAAACGTTTTTTTTTACTATCACATTGCTAATCTAACCGTTTTTTAAGCTTCATTTTGCCGAAAGCAGCTCTATTAAGAACGGCTGTGTCTTTGATAAAGCGCGAAGATAACGTTGATATGTGTAATACTCTTATTGCTATTAACCTTGATTTTATTGAAGTTAATGCGGGTTGCATACATGCGCCTGAAACACTGACACGGCCTCGTAAGTGATGTGCGTTGATATTACACTAAATTATCTTATTGAACTATAAATAGTTTCTGTGTTACTTTATTTCTAGGATGTATTTGCGTGAAGTCGATCAAATCCCAATGGTATTTTTATTTTCAGATATTGCAGTCTGAGAATATAATTTCAAGGTGTCTGAAGATAGTTTGTTAGACGTGCAGTTATTTAATTTAAAACCACTAAATCATTGTCCTAAATAATTTCCAAGTGATATGTACACATATTGAGAATAACTCTCGCAAAATGCTAACACACCGTTTATAAGCAAAGCGGTGACCTCCAAAACACGTAATAAAGAGATACATCTCATATTTCCTTCGCACGTGTTCATTATTGTTTGAATTCAAGTAACTCATTCAAACTTTCTGACCACTATTAAAACGCTTCGTTTGCATTTTTTTTACAGTCACCGTCCATTACATTTGGAAAGTTAATAATTTCTTACACATGTAAACGCATATTGGTGAAAAACCATTTTGTATTTGAGAAAAATGTGTGTGATGCTGAGCCACCATAGTGTATTGCTTAGATTTGTATATGATAATTACTGCCACCTTTAGTCAGCAATTAATTTTCATGCCGGAAAATAAAATGACGGTTTGCACAATATATTATGCGGATCCCTGAGTTTGCTAACAGGCGAAACATGAACAAAAATCAGCACCAGAGTAACTATTGTAAACTAAAGTTCAAGGCAGAGCGAAGAACAAACTTATTCATAATTAATTGTTTGGCTCCGATAAACAAGCGAAACTCCGAGCTAGGATACGAATGCATAGTTATAATGCGTACAATGCATTTAAATTTGAAAAAATAATTTTGAACAGGGACACGTAAGACCTATTATATTATCCGGAGAGAACCCCTGACAGTCTACATTAAAGAAGCATGAACAAAATCTGTACGCCGTCAGAAAACGTGAAATTCCCACAACTGTTTCAGAAATGAAAAATATAATAGTAATCCTAGTCACCACATGTGAAGACGAAACGAAACATCGTTTGGAATGTTTGTACAATGACATAGCTCTTAGCTGGATGAACCACCGAGGAAACCACCTGGAAAATAAAAAGGGACTAATTGACAGAAAAACTCTAAACTTGTATCAGTGAGAAATGAGCCGCTTCAGGTTAATTCCAGGCGTTTCTGCCAAAAATAAGCAACTTAAGTTAGTAAAACAATGCTGATTTTTAGTGACAAAATGCTTCTGTTTTAAAACTGATTTCCATTTATTCGTAGTGAATTCCGCTTGCCTGTTTACTGATTTACAGATAATTATACAGGTTCATCAGACATAAACAGACTGTTGACTGGAATTTCAGTGATTAGCATTTCACTGATTGTAACCACTGATTCTCATTTTCAGAGTATAGTTCAAGACTTAAGGCCATGTAATTTATTTTGTACTGTTTTTACGATTTTTTTAAACTTAAACCAGAGCAGATATCACAAATATGCCTGGCAGTTTTGTTTTAAATTAATTTTGGCCATGATAGCTAATATTTATTCTATGTAAGAAGTTATACGGATTCGACTAAAAAGTCAGTTAACCAGAATTTAATTCGTTACATAAGTAGCTAAAATCCTACAATTTACTGCCTTGAAAAACTCAGCCGACATGGAGAAGACGATTTTAAACAAAACTGCCAGACTGATTCGTGATAACTGTACTCGTTTAGGCGTAAATAATTAGTATCGCTAAAAAAGCAGAAAGTAGAGCACATGACCTTAACTATTCAGGTTATTAAGATATCATACTTAGGAACACACGAACCGCGAGATAGTAGAATACTTGACTAGTAGGCTGAAATAAAATCGAAAATTGTAAGTTATAATATAAATCGTAAACTGCGATTTTAAGGTCCTGTAGCGCAACACAAGAACTGATAAAGTGGAGTATCAATAAATGCACGAGGGAATGCAAAACAAAGTCGTATAAAATGCGGACGAACTAGGATAACATCTTTCTTTGGAATGACTGGCGATCACAGTTTGAAATTTAGACAAGTCGAATAATTAATGTTATTTATCAAATATCCCTTATGCACGTTAAATAAAACTATAAAGCACTGCATCACGCTACAGAAAAATAAAAACAAGGGAAACTATGTCTCGTTACGAGAAGTTTCCTGTGAAACGGAAACAGAGAAGACACAAGTAATATCTCTGAAGTGAATACCATTACTCACGCTGAAAGCACAGCTTTGTGACGCTATAACATCGAGCTAGTAGTTAGCTAGTGTCTCACAAATAGCGCAGCGTGTCGCTAACATGTACTAAGCGAACAAAAAACAAAATACACGGACAGGTACGAGAAAAAATACTGTCTGTGGGTTACGCATGGGCAAATAAAACTTTATTAATTTTCTTAGTAATTAATTAATTTGATTCCTTCCTTCTTTACAAGAAATACGCATAAAACTTTGAAATTATACAGTTTGAACAGAAATTCATGTCAAGTAATTGTAAATAATAAGAGTACGCCAAACAAATAACACAGTAAATAAATAACGTAATTTATTTAATTTTATTAGGCTCCTCGCATTTCCGGTGCATGCCAGAATGGGAGTTGTCAATGCATAAAGTATAGTATATACTTATACGGAGTGAGTCGGGACGGAGTGTGTTAATTTTGCGTGGTGATACGCACAATAAACTATGATGAAAACATTTTTTTTATTTGTAACATAAGTGCGTACAGTAGAAGTAATGCTACCTTGAAAATAGATTTTCGAATCACAAATTAATTAATATCTATAAAACTACTACATATTAAACAACGATACTCTGAGCACGGTATCAACAATGACTGCTCTTCATTCTCAGATATTTAGTTCGTTAATATCAACGGTATATCATTGTTTAAATGGGGTACAAGGTCTTCTTTTAACTTGTAAGTCTGGAACACATCATTATTCATGTTAACTACAGAACATTGACCAGGTGCAAAAGTGTAGTAAAATAGGTATATTGTGGAAAGTTTTAGAGTGAATCACTTTCGAGAATATGGTATGTCAAAAGTTTGCCATTTAAAATGCAAAAAAAAAACATATATCGCCTAAAACATATGCAGGCATTGCGACTTTCTTGCAAGGCGGTATCCAAACAAGAAGGCGTGTCGCAATGATGCGAATTCGATAGCTTTTTGAATAGAAAGAATTGTATCTCAGATGTTGTAAAAGTAGGTTACATAACCCGGTAAAGTGGTTGCATTCTGTGGAGAGGAAAACAGTCGTATTAAAATGAAGCCCACGAAACTATGGCAATGTGCGCTACGTTTTACAAAATCCCTTTCCAGGTAATCCCAGAGAGTAGAACCTGTATCGTTATGGACACGAAACTACGCAAACTAGGTATCCCAATACTGGCGCAAGTAATGTTATAAGTGATGTTCTAAAATGTGTTGCTCGTTAAGTAAACAGTGAATAATTAACATTAGCAACATTTGTGCAAACAATTACATACATTTGCTACTCATTCATTAATTCAGATAGTAAATACTGTACTTCGAAAATAAGTTACGATATAACGTAAAACGTAGAGTCAAGCAAGAAATATCATATTTGTTTAGTTGTTTTAAATCTTTTACATCTCTAAGAGCAATCTTGTGACCACAAGGGAACACATATGGAAAATGCCTAAATTACCAATCATGTGGAACCTTAGACAAAATTTGTTAGTAAAAATTTTAAAAATATTACATCTGTACAATGATAAGAAATAGGATAAGTTATAATATATACGTACTGTGAATAACGTTTCGGTCGTGTCACAAAATTATTACACAGTGAACGCACCGTGCAGTTTGTATTTTACGTATTGCAATTGATGGGTAGTTCGGAATGATTTCTGTTATGCCACGTAGTTAGCTAGTGTTTCTCTTGGCGAACAGTCGGCTATGATGAGCGCCAGGGTAGAGCCGCATTATACTATCCGACGTGTAACAAATATGGATCTTCTATTTACCTACACACTTCGGAAGTGACATACGGTAGCCATGCAGGAGTGGAGTAACATGGAACTCAGTGACACAATTTTAACACACAGAGAACTATTGTGCAATGCTGCCGCATCGCGAAGGAGATATGCAGAATAATACCCACTGAGACGATTGTCAAACGTACAATCATCAATCAGTATTTACTATCTGAGTTAATGAATCAGCAGCAAATTGTTTAAGTGTTTGCACAACTTGCTAATTTTAAATATACGCTATTTACATAACAAGTAACATATTTTCTAACATCACTTAAGACATAACTTACGCCAGTAATATCATACCTCGATAGTTTCGTGTCCATATCGATACAGGTTCAGCTGTCTTTGGGATTACCTGTAAAGGGAATTTTAAAACGCAGTGCACATTGCCATAGATTCGTTGGCTTTGTTAAATACCACAGCTTTCCTCACCACAGAATGCAACCACTTGACAGTACTATGTAACCTTCTTTCACATCGTCTAAGATACCATTATTATTTTATCCAAAAGCTATCGAATTCGCATCATTGCGACACGCCTATATGTTTGAATACTCGCCTTGCAAGAAAGTCACAATGCCTGCATATGTTTCAGGCGACAAATTTTTTTTGTATTTTAAATGGCCAAAGTTTGACATGCCCTTTTCTTGAAAGTGGTTCACTCTAGCACTTACCAACAAGACTGCCTATTTTATTGTACTTTTGTACCTGGTCAATGTTCTGCAGTACAACATGAATAACGTTGATGTGCTCCACAGTTACATGTTATAACAAGACTTTGAACCACATTTGAACAATGCTGTTCCGTTGATATTAACAAACTAAATATCTTAGAATGAAGAACAGTCAGTGCTGATACAGTGGTGAGAGTATGGTTGTTTAATATGTAGTAGTTTAAGATTTATTAATTAATTTGTAATTCGAAAATCTATTTTCAGGGTAGCATTACTCCCACCATATGTACTTTTAAGACAAATAAAAAAAACGTTTTCCTCATAGTTTATTGTGCGTATCACCACGCAAAATTAACACATGCCGTCATGTCTCAGTCTGTATATGTACGTATACACACATATATACAAAACGAAGATGATGTACGATAAACATTTGCACACACGCATATATACACAAACACACGCCTGTAAGCATACACACACACGCCTGTAAGCATACACACACACATATATATATATATATATAGGGGGAGGGGGGGGGAAATTTTTGGTGAAAAGTTTTTTGCCCCACTTTGTTTCAGTGCCCTACGTGCACACCTGCAGCTCAACTTCATGGCAATTGACAGAGTGTTTTTGTGCAGAGTCAGTATACATTATACTGTGCCAATCAGTACATAGATAACTGTGACACAACACGTCTGTGATTTGCGGGTTTAACATCCACACGCTGGGTGTTACGGCATCCAATCACTGACCATATAGAAGAGATGCAGGTGCGCGCGTAAGGCACTGAAACAAAGTGCTGCGAAAACATTTTCGCGGAATTTCCGATCTCTACACATATATAACCCTCGATGATGCACAATAAAATATGATGAAGCCAGGTACGAATTAGTAATACTATTCACATATGAAATTAAAACTAAAAGGTATTTTTCAGTATTTACGTTTGAGATACTTACGAATATAATATCACGATAATATATTGGCTAAATGCAGCATGTATTGACTAATGAATAGTAACAATGCGTATTATATCAACAGTGCAATTTATTACCCTTTCAAATCCAATTTCTACTTTGTGTCTGAAGAAAACCTTGTATTGCTTTTAAAGTAGACTAACACTTTTAGCGAAAGTGTATGCAGATTATTGGTAAACTTGATTCGAGTTTGGTGTGTACTTCTTTCATATACAATAGAGGATATACAGGAAAAATTACGTAAATTCAAATTTTTTTTTGTGATATGTGTAGGCCCTATGTACCAGCATTATCGGAACAGGAATTTACATTGTCTTTCTGCAAATTAGTTTAACTGGCATGTGCTTAATGATGTCAGAGTGATAATACCGATTTTTTTAAAATATATGTTTACATGGAGGTTACTGTCATGCACCAACTAATATTCTTTATACTATATCTGCACAGAAAATTATTTTCTCCGGATGTTGAGTTGACCCAGAGAATGATTAATTTTAAATACAGTGTTTACGTTATCATAGTAGAGAGAAAGTGTAGTCAAGTTTGAGCAAAAATTTTTTTTTGTAGAGTACATTGCGAAACGCAGATAACTCAATTTTCCACAGAGGTTTTGAATGTGTTATTTCCAATGCAAATGTATACCTAGTACTTTTGTTTTATTAATTTTTGTAAAAATACATTGTCCTCACATAGTTTCAAATCCTCAGGTTAATTAAGAGAATTTCTATTTTCGTATTAAGCAACATTATTCTGGATTTAATTACATTATGGGACAATTTATATGTGAGAAACGATGATTCCATTTTAGAACAAGAGTTTTTTCTCCATAGGGTGGTTTATTTGTTGACATAGGTGATGTATCGTCTAAAAATATCACCGCATTACTATGAAGTAAGTATGAAATAAACTGTTTAAGTAAACTATAAAATGAGCCCAAAAATTTATTCTTGGGGAACACCAACTGCAACATTCGTAATGTATTACGTATAAAAATGCACTCATTTTTATTGTTGAGAAAATACTATAACCGTATACTGGGTTATGTTTTAGATAAAACACAAAAATATTAATTTCTGTTTATATAACATTAAAATTAAACATTTTTATAACAATATTTCGTGATTTTCAGAGTCGGAAACTTCTGACAAAACGACGAAAATGCCACAAATAAACATCTTCTTGTCCAATTGTTCATCTGCTTTAATAACAATTGTGTGTAAGTAGGGAATTGCTGATTTTCGCGAAAAGAATATCACCCCACTTTGTTTCAGTGCGTGACGCACACGTCTGCAGGTATACTTCACGGCCAGTGATTGGTCGTTTTAACTCTCACGAGTCATAGCGCATATTGTCAGGACTAGATGAGGGTGAACTTAAAAATATATGGAGGATTTGGGGGTTAGCGGTAGAGGTCGCTTGGCTTGAGAGGAAAAAGGGATCTTTGGGTGATAGGCAGAGGTGAAGAATAATAACTGGTCTACTTAAAAGTTAACACTTAAATTACTATAGAGAATTTCTACTATCTAAGACTACTGAGAGGCGGGCAGT
>PNEQ01002998.1:56926-72298 GCA_003012365.1 Medauroidea extradentata | reverse complement strand
GTGAACTCTACGAACTTCCTGGTGCGGGCTACCGTCTCAACCAACTGCTGTAGGAACAGCTATAATACAGCTACAAACAATCTGCCTTTATTCCCCAAGGCTTTAGCAAAGTGTCTTAACAAAAAAAAAATCAATATTGAGAAAAAGAAATAAATAAGTATCTGACCATGCTATCAACAACAGGTATCTTAAGAAAAAAAGCAAAAATTAAAAAAAAATAATTCCTCAAATTTTACCGTCGCGACAATATCATAGACGTGTTGTGTTGCAGTAACCTTACTGTTATTGGCTCAGTGACACGAGAGTAGTGTCTTCATAAAGCCACGCTGGCCAGTAACCACGAGGCAGAACTACAGGTGTGCACGTAAGACACTGAAACAAAGTGGACCAAAACTCTTTTCGCGAAAATCAGCATTTTCTATGTATAACACACTTTCGGTAGAGCAGTTTTTTTTAAAGAGTGACAGAAAACAGCGAATAATGCTCTGCGGCCAAAGATGCTGCACTCAAGTGACATAGGGTGAACTGCAATATGGAAAACGGCAGTAGAAGCACTTACATCCGGTGATAATATTACATGGCGTTAACATTTCAGTTTGGAGAGTTAGATGCTGGATGTGAGCCAGTCGAGAGAAAAATAACTCTCGTTTCGACTAGTGGGCTGGTGAAATACATCACAGGACAGTGGGCAGAGAGATAACCGTTTGGAAATAACTAATTAGAGTGCTATATCGTTAACAATAAAGATTATATTAAATTAAGCCCAACAAAATAAGCAAATACGTGTCATAACATAATTAACAAAACAAGTGTCAAAAAATTAAAAATGTATAAAAAGTATTTTAGTGACTCAATGCAAACAATTAACAGAAGACAATTTAGTGTCACCGAACACCAAATCAAATTGTGTGAAGAGCGTCAGCCAAATATCTGTCATATAGATTCACGTTTTAGTCGCTATATTGAATTATTTATTTTTTTCGCTGTTATAAAATTCCCAGAAGAAAAATGTGGAATTTGTGAACACAGCACCAATTCTTTTTACCTTGCGTTTCAGTACGAACTTGGCAGTTACATTTTTAACATGTATTTAGGCCACGTAAATGCCGACAGTATGTATTGTATACATATTTTGTTGGACTGTTAGCAGTCTAAAATCACATGCAAAGTTCAACGCCACGCTTATAGTGTAGCGCAAAGTGAAAACTATTTGCACTTTAATCACAAATTCCACATTTTTCTACTTATAATCTTATAAAACTTGAAAATTAAAGAAGCCAATATGACGACTTGAACAGTTTACAAACCGCATTGACGTTTTTTTTGTATTTAAAAAATATGAATTTAAAATATAAAAACCAGTCAATGGGGCTTGTCAACATGTCATGGCATAGTCCATGGCATTATTCTTCGGTAAGTACGTTAATGCATTTTTTGACTTTAATATGCTGTAATACAATAATTATTAAAAGTAAAGAAATTTCGTTACAGTAAAATATAGTCACAATGTATGCTACAAAACAAGCTATAAATCGTGCAAACAAAAATTAATTTTAAACAATTAAAAAATTTAGTGAGATCCCCCTTAAGAAGCTGTTCCAGTTTTCAGGCGTATCTATACATACGAAGACTATTTTTAATTTCTTTAAATAAATACACGTATTTCGTACATCTACTTAATACATACCCGTTCTTGTTAAAACAGCATTCTGTAAAATCAAGTACAACTAAACGGTTTCAATATGACGCGATACATTAAACGTTTTGAAAATTTGTAGTCGACCATTCCTTACTCTTGACTTCGGAGAATACAGCTTAAATAATAACTACTGTGTGTTTAATAAAACTCAAAGATAATTATAATATGTGTAATACTCTTCCTGCTATAAGGGTATTTAGATGTTGATGCGCCTGAAATACCTTAACGGCCTCTTAAAGAACCGTAAACATTTTCGTATTTCGTTCGTGCACGAATACCAACTAAGAATGTAATTGAGTCACATTCGCTGGAAGTTTCCATCGATGAACTATATAATTTTTAGTCTTACTTTTTTGAAGGCGAAACAGTCAAAATGACCACTTTCATTTTTATTTTCACTGAGAGATTTCAGATGGAAGATATTTAAAGCTCGAGGGAAAAAAAAAACAGAAAAATTCATTTATCTTCTTGGTTTATAACACACAAAATGAAGCAAATAAACAGCGATATAAATTCTGTGAGCTTATCGGTAGCAGACAAAGCCGTAATTTGTGGGGGGAAAGATATTTCCAATTGGTTTAATGCCTTATGTACACATGTGTAGCTCTATTTTGTGGTCAGTGATTTGAAATTTTAACTCTCGCTTGTTTTAGGGTTCTACTGACAAATCACAGACATAATATGTATAGTCCAGTGAAAGACAAATCTGAACAAAGACTCACTGCCATGAAGCACAGTTGCCTGTGGCATCGAAACAAAAGTGCTGCAAAAAATTTCCCGCGACAAGCTCGTGAATTTTGTGATAGAACAAAGGACATTGTCCGGGCGTATCTGGCAGGCTACGGTTGCCGCTGAGACCAGAGCGCTTGACTTTCAGCAAGGACATCTGGGTTCGAATCCCTGCGGAAGGTCAAAGCGGATCTTTTCATGCGTATTTTCTCAGAAGTTATTATTATGCTTGTTATTAATGTTGATATTGTAGGTGTATTGATACAAAAAGTGATTTAATATATTAATTCATGACTTGTTTTGCACGTGTGTGAAGTTAAGTCGTAGCCATCATGTTTTACGCTAAACCATAAGAAAAATACGAAAGAAATACAAGACTGCAGTTTAATAATATATATATATATATATATATATATATATATATATATATATGTTCTAAATTATTAACATTAATGCATCTTATAATATTATAAGCTACAAATAGGCCTACATCCTAACGCAATTGATAAAAAATTACGACAGAGTTAAAAGTCGGTTTTTTTATGTCATGTGTTGCATAATATTTTCAAGGGGCATAGACACATTTCTGCATTTCTTGGAAGATTGTAAATTTTTTGTAGCACCCGAATTAATGTTCACTCAATCAAACCACTCCACGATTATTACATATAACTTACCAAAATATGTTATGTATAACTTTTGTGAGTGCGCGCGTGAATATACACATATATTACCACATATGTTTTAATTTGACATGTTTTGAATTACTTGCACACATAGTCAATTGTTTAATAATTTTGTTCTGATACCAGTACTCCTGCGTCTCACAGACATAGGAATGGCATATAAACGAATGTAATATTATTTCCTCTCGTTGCTCACTTGCCCCTCTGAGTCCTGCAACCATGTGACATTTGACATTCTGTGGGTTGCGTACCACCCAGGTTTATTACCTTTCAAGAAATAACATACTAAAATTTATCTAAAGTTGCAATGGTAAGGACGATTACTCAACGTGCTATTTCGTTAACTGTGACATTCTGATTTGTAATCTATCGATAAATCTACGCATGTGTGTTTGCATTATAGAGAATGGATCGCTTTATACATTACATAGCAACCAGTTTTATTTTATATAAGTTAATTTTAATAACAATATTATCATAGGTATGTTAGAGTTTACCTACACAACATTTATAAACTCAATAAAATATCTTAAAAATTTTTCCAGTATTTGTAGACTATAGTTCAGGACGTAACTCTTCGCAATCTTTTGAAATCGTGTTCAATTCCGGCTCCTGCTATCCTGATTTCAGTTTACCGTGCTTTCATAAATGTATAACCTGGTTGTCGACGAGACGTAAACCCCAATTTCATAAAACAATAAAATTTACTATCGTTAGAATTCATTCAGTGCCATACATCATATATGTTTTTCGACTTAAATTTTCGTGAGTTGGCCCATCCTATCAGGAGGGGGGAGCAGCTGCCCCCTCATGTAAATTTGGGAGGGAAATTAATTTATCTCGAACTCCCAACCCCCTACACCAAACCGTACCAACTTCTCTCTCCCAGTTGTTGCCATATTTACTCTGTAGATCGACAATGGTTAGAGGTAAGTAAATTTCGCAGATACGTTCCTGGTCAGGTTGAATGCCAATTATGTTTACTTTATTGCCATGTCTGTGGTTAGCTGGCGGCTGTTACGAAACACATTTGACTACTGTAAGCCAGTAGTAGATAAGGCGTAGGCCTATCGCTTGCTACCCGCTTGTACTGTTATAAGCCAATGAATAATCGAGTATGGCTAGTATATGTACAGGACTGAGAAGTCTAGGCTACTGCCAGATGAATTCGCGAAATTTACGCACCTCTAACAATGGTTCAATTTTAGGATTTAGACGATCACCACCAGAGCCCTAAGGATCTAAAGTTAAATCACATTGCAAGAGAAAAGTAGAAGTTTTTTTTTCCTGTCCCACAAAACTCCCAGAATAATTGGCAAGGCACTTTTACCTGCTACTGAGGATTCGAGTTAGAAATAAATTAAAGTAATATATATATATATATATATATATATATATATATATATATATATATATATATGTGTGTGTGTGTGTGTGTGTGTATGTAAGTATGTAAGTATTTACCTTCTGTTAGGTAATACGTATTTCGAGCGATTGTTATATGTATTGCATATTGGTTTGCAACACAGGTGACCTGGTGTACATGGAGGACAAGCGGCTGTTGGACGAATACGTACTGAACGACCTGGGCAAGATATGGGTGGGTCCCTACGGCACTTGTCGCGGCAGAGAGTGGGTCTTTGGCCAGTTTGACGACTGTGTGCTTCCTGCTACCATGATGATGTTGGAGCGAGCCATCGGCAGTGCGCCCGTCAGCCGCGCAGATCCCATCCGAGTCACAAGAGCACTCTCGCGGATTGTGAGTGAACTATGATCCGTCCGTCCGCAGTCCATTCACTAACCGCTGCTGCCATCTATGCAGCACATTTGGAACTAACGCTACACAAAACTATGCGGTGTTTCCGATTGTTGTGTAATACCACGAAATTTCCGTGCAAATTTTCTCAGTTATTTATTCTATTTGTTTAACTCTATACAAAAATGTTACCTACGTTATTTGATACTTTAGCAACTAGATCCAGATACGCCAAATTGATATTATTTTATTCAAAAATTTTTCATTTCATTAAATCTTTATTTTTAAATATATGTTATAATTATTACTAAACTGTTATTATAATCAGTGCAATCAAATAGTGATTGGCTAAAATTGCTTATAGAGTGCGTGTAATATAGTTTTTTTTTTTTTATTCGTGGTTGTAATTTCGTGATAAAACTGACGAAATTGTGCAAGCATTCCATTTTCAACACGTTACCTACTTTCGTAAAAATACAATAATAGGGAAAATGCATGTTTATTTATTATGTTTTTATTTAAAAGTGCGTTTAATTTAATGAACAACGGCACCATACTCTCTTTCATTGCGTCTATGTAGCTCGCAGAAAAACGTAAATAAAATGAGTAGCCTGTTTTGCGCGGCAAAAACGCCAAACGACAGCAACGTAAGTTCAAGTCGTGAAACTTTGCTCAACAATGTAGTTTACGCGGTAAAATCCAGTATGGTTTGAACTCCGAAGAGTATAAAATAATGTGGGCAGTGGTTCGTTTGCGCAGCAATAAAATGCAATTTACTCGGAATAAAATCTTTACTTTAGCGCTGTCTGATTAATCGAGGTGTACTGCATGGTTTCAGCTTCGAGAAGAGACGCATTCCAAATATCAGCTCGATAGGTTCACTTTTTGTACACACGTGAACTTATTTCGGCAAACCTTTCAAACCTAAACTTATGATTATACATCGGATCTGAAACATTAAACTGAATTAGTAGTAAGTTATTATCTCTCTGGAATTTAAATCAAATTTACATGAACTGAAACCTATAACTGAAACGCCGCAATGAGTGAGAGCTAGGCCTACTAATACAATGACTGTCTTCACTACTTTAAACTCAACTCAAGTGAAATAAATCATCGTTGTTGGCTACCAAATATACAGCCACGCATCCCCAAACAACGGGTGAACTTCCCGAATTAACTTTTACGTAACCGGGTTCGCTAAATTTGATTAGTTTTTTAAGTCGTTGAAAAAATCCAGTACTCACAATAGTGCCTGGCGTGCGGTGGCTAACCAAAACAAGTAAGACTACGTCATAAATGTGTTCGCCAATAAGAACGCGTTTTCAATGTTTGTGGCGGCGTTTGAAAAAATGGCTTTTTTAAAGCTGAATAATTCAAAAATTACAGCGTTCACGGAGCTATTGCTTTGCCTGGCTGCCAGGGGCGTCATTTCAGGGTTTTCTTGGGAGCGGGGGTCAAGATTTTTTTTTCGGCGACAGTGACCTTGTTGCATCTTTTTTATTAACTGAGCATTTATAAATTAGAAACTTTAATAATAAAACTTAAGCTTTATGAGCTTGAATTAGCATTATTTAAATAACAATATACAAAAAATATAGTTTAAACGTTATGCCCCCTTGCCCCTCCCCCTAAATGACGTCCCTGCTGGCTGCATTTAATGCCGAAATTGTTCGGAAGAATGAGGTAAATATTAAAACCTTTTTCTAGGCATTTTCCCTAATCTTTTTATCCAGATTAACATTACTCGGTTTGAATAGGTATGTGTAGCACTGTTTGAATTTTAGATAGTGCAATAAATATAGTTTACGTATTTTCCTACGTTCTACAGTGTTTGCATTATGACTTGTCAAAATAATAATCGCACTGTTCTAGGTAGTATCTCACTGTAACTCGATGTTCATAATTATTGAATATTTCATACAGAAAAAATAAAACTGTAAGGGGACCTATTTTTGGCATTAGTAATAAGTATTACTTGTGGATTTATTTCCTTTTTAATATTATCGTACAATATATAACTTTGCGTGAATTAATTTTTACTATATTTATCTACCTCAAAAATTAGTTATATCTTTTTTACAAAATATGGTTACTTTTTCAGATTGACTGTGATTCTTATAACTACACAAATTGACTAGAACCTGATTTATAATGAATATATAACTCTTTTTAAGAACATTATGTCGTCACAGTAATAAAATTGAATAGTCTTATTTGAGGCATAAACTTAGCGATACTTTATTTACATTACATTTTTTCCTTAAGTAGGGGAAATCTTACCCTGGCTACATTGCGTTTACGAACAGCTGTGTGATACGACCTTTAATAATTCTCAGTAAGCTATGTTACCTACTTTAACTGCGGCTCTGTGTGAAAATTATACTGGCAATCGCGAGTAATAAATTTTGTGAAAATTCTAAACAAGTACAGCCCCTATAGTCAAATCAATTTACGACAAATGTCTGATTATTTATTCCTTGAACTATCTTGATATTCGTACTAAATTTTAGCTATACCTGAGCGAATAGAAACTTTACGTGAAACATTAACATTCCAGCACAAAACTAATAATTTTTCTTCATTTTAGTAACTTACAGTATATCACATTTAACAGTGTTTATAGTCGATCAGCTTATAATATTTATACAAAAATATTCAACATTTGCTTAAAGATATAATACAGAAATGTGACGATGTTGTCACTACCTTCCAAAATGGCGTATTTTGAGTAAATTTTATAGAAAAGAATGTTATTAAATAAATTTTAAATTTTACTCCTGTGGCAATAAATGCATTTAAATTTTAAGAACTTATTCAGTAAAAAGTGTCGGTCTAAAAAATTATTTCTGATACAAGCGTTGCAGGTCTAGGCTGAAAGATACCAAACAAAAAGTTTCTGCAAAATTATTCACGTAATCCTAGTTTTCATAAAATACTAATTTATTACAGTTAACGCTCTCAAAAATTATAGTGGCACAGTAAGATGGTTTTAAGTAGTTTTCATATTTCAGAAGTATGCCACATAAAGTAGGGTTATATAACTAAACGTAATTGTAAAATTTAATTTTTCCATATTTTTAACCTCATATCCAAAGAAAAATATAACGTTATAAAACACCGTTCTGTCAGTTAGTGTATATGTGTGTGCGAGTTTGTGTTTCAGTTTCTAAGAACATTTGAACACGTAACCAAATTTCGTCAGGTTTGGTACACATATAGAAATAATTAAGATGATTAGATTTACATGTATTATGTTAATGTCGTGCTCATATTTAGAAAAATTACGGCTTTTCTAACATTTTTTTTTATTTTACATGGTATTTGTATTGTTTTAAGAATTTCATCATTATCTGTAAACAGATAATACTTAATAAGATAACTTGACTTTTATGTACGTTCGTCATTCCTCTTTTATACTTTGAAACGTGTTGTGATTATTGTTAATTTTTCCTACAATCACATAACTATGAAGTTTATTTACAGAATTATTACAAATATGTTTACACAGATTATAGTAATTTTAGTTCAGTATCGTAGTCAGGTGAGTTAACGGTTTTATATGTTGTTCATTATGTCTTTTAACTCCCAAAATTGTGACAAATTTATTATGTTTTGATCACACGAGCTTTTCGAGGGTATATACGAGGGTTGTTTATTTTTTTAACCTCCGATCGGCTGTAATAAAAAAAACGGGAGTGAATTGGGAAACATTTTTAAAGTCAAAAGAAACGTAGATCTTTACACTAGTTTGCCACATAATCACCATGCAGTTGAGACATTTGTCGTACCGATGCACCAGCTTGCCGATACTGAGATGTGAGTTTGGTCGCTTCACATGGTTGGTGGAAGGAGGTAAACACTAAGAGTCGATTTACGAGTATCGATTAATGAGAATACTGTAATCACAACAAGAGGTTTCAGGGGACAAGGCTGAATAGGCAGGATGCATTATTCTTTACAGAGGGTATCGGAAAGCTGGTGCATCGGTACGACAAATGTCTCAATCCGCACGGTGATTATGTGGAAAAATAGTGAAAGGATGTACGTTTCTTTTGCCTGTAAAATAATTTCACAATTCATTCCCGTTTTTTATTACAGCCGATCGGAGGTTGAAAAAAATATACCCTCGTATGTTATTAATTGTTTTAACAAACGCGATACAAATAAAGTATTTAACAAAGTAACTGGACTTTAGCGTATTAAGTGAATGCAGTTTTAACTTTTTTTCAGTCTTTTAAACAGCACTTTATGTTCACATGTGTTATTTGAAATAAAAATAAACAACTTTAAAGATATTGATGAAACTAGGTAAACATAAAGTAGCGTAGTTAGTATGGTGATATGAATATTGTGTATTTCTACCATACCATCCTATATATCCAAAAGACGGCATTTCAATCTCTGCCAGACGAACAAAGAAGGTGCAGTGTTATGAGTAAATTCTTAAATATTGCATTATCGTTATAGAATGAATTTATAATAAAACATATGGACTATCTCTTAATAAGCAAGAATTTTTTGCATGCATTACACCATACGTTATCCCATTTAGTGTGGTAAAAATTACAGTACTCTTTGGTTCTTTTATAAGTTATGATGTATTTATTGTTAATTCAAAAAGTATCCGCATTATTCCAGCGTAACGTACTTCGGCAATGAAGACTTAAATAGTAATAACATTAGAGATTTTGACTTTACTGAGAGAATTGTTCTGCAACAAGCAACAGTATACGCGGCGTTGCAACATTTCACGTCAGTATTTTGAGGGAACAATCATTACGTCTGAAATAATCATAAATGCAGTAGGAACATAAGTTCGAAAATTCAACATTTCTGTATTACAGATCACAAGAAGTACAGCTCACAGCGCGCGGGCAGGTTCGTGTTACTCTGTGGAATGCCACATCAGACAATGCGTATCGTACAAGTAAATACGACTCTTTGGTATATAACTGTCAACTATAGCTGCGATGACATTACTAAGTAACATGATCCTGCCACGAGCTATGCACTGTACATCCGTGCAGGGAACTGCAGTGCAGCGCATTTCACGACCTATGCTAACGTAACAATGTCTGTTCCTCTAAATGTAGGCATGACATTTTAAAGAATCTAGATTGTATGTTGCTAAGCAATCCAGTTGGGATGAATTTACGTGAATTTGTGTGCATGTCAGGTTAACTGTAGAGAACCTTATGTCAATATGTAATTTAATCAGTCTGCTGGAAAAATAGCACATTTCAAAAACACAATTTTTTCAAGAAAAAAAAGAAATCGGTATTTTCAACTGTTTTCCAGAGTTAATGGTAAACTCATTCTTTAACGCGGCAGTGAAATTGCTCCGTGGTAAACTCTAAAATTATTACTGAGGCGCATGAGTAAGGCTTAATTATCATGGAGATGTAGCCTTTTCCAATTCGCTGGTATCGTATCCAAAATTGTATGCTATTTATTTAATATTTTGAAAAGGCATTTTGAAAAAGTGTAGCTGTATACAGTTTTTTTTATAATTGTCATCTTTGAAGAAAGACAACTATTAAGATCTTTCGAATATGTGACCTTTCCGTCTGAACTGATGTAGGCTACTTAATATTTGAGTGGTACACACGCGATGTATATATGACTCTTTCAGTTAATTTGTGACAACGTTACTATTGTGTTATCATACGATACAATGAGTTTGTTTAAGAACTAAAGATGTGGCACTTCCGAACAGACTGATTCAATTCAGGGAAGTGATTTTAACAAGGGAAATATACTGCAACATGCTGAGACGTGGAAATGGCGTGGTCGCAGGTGAACTCTAACGACGAGGACACGGCGATGTCTGGAGTGCTGGAGGGCAACTGGAGTGGCGACTACGGGGATGGCACAGCTCCAGCCGCCTGGACAGGCTCAGTGGCTATCCTAGAGCAATATCTCACCACGGGTCAGGAGGTCAAGTATGGCCAGTGCTGGGTCTTCGCTGGAGTACTCACCACAGGTCTCTTACATTCTTCCTTACAAACCCACTGCCAAATAATAGCTCTTCAAAAAACCTCTGTGATCTCCACAGGTCTCTTACAATATTCATTATAAACCCACTGTCAAAAAAAAGCTCTTACAAAATCATCTGTACTCACCACAGGTCTCTTACATTATTCCTTACAAAACCCAATGTCCAAATAATTTTATATCACAGCAACATTATTTGTGTTCACCCTAGTTGTCTTACAATATTCATTACAAACACACTGTACAAATAATTTATATATCGCAACAACATTATTTATGATCACCACAGGTATCAATCTTCCATACAAAACACACTGTCCAAATAACTTTATATCACATCACCATGTGTCCACCACAGGTATCTTACAATCTTCCTTACAAAACTCACTGTCCAAATAATTTTATATTACAGCAACATTATCTGTGTTCACAGCAGGTTTACACACATCCTAAGAAACACACTGTCATATAATTTCTCTTACAACATCATCCATCTGTGACCACTATAGGTCTCTTACACATTTCCTTACAGAGATACTGCTTAATACTTGCTCTTCCCGCAATATCGTATGTGCTCCCCACAGGTCCCTTACGTCTTCCTTACAAACACCCTGTCAAATAAGTTAATTGCTATCACAACAACATTATATCTGCTCACCACTCAGCTGTTACTCAATTCTCTATAAACACACGGTCAAATAATTGCTATCCCAGCAACATTATCTGTGCTCACCACAGATCTCTTACCATCTTTCTTATAAAGACACTGTCAAGAAACGAACAATCATTGCGAAATTTACAGAAATGACTGTTACACGTATTGCATGACTTATCAATCTATAATAATTGTTGATTGTTTCTCAGTTTGTCGAGCTCTGGGGATACCATCACGTGTTGTTTCCAACTTGGTGTCGGCCCACGACGCCAACATCTCCCTCACTGTGGATCGCTACTACAATATCCAGAATGAAGTCATCCCTTACGATCCTCTCAACTGGGAGGGCGAGGACTCCATCTGGAACTACCACGTGTGGAATGAAGTGTGGATGGCCCGCCCAGACCTGCCGAAGGGCTACGGTGGCTGGCAGGCCATTGATTCCACGCCGCAAGAAACTAGCGATGGCTAGTATTTTATATTTTACAAACAAAAAAGGGTTTCTTTTAAATATCTTCAAAATCATAACTGATTTAAAATCACTATAAAAATTACGGTAGTAAGAATCATCACTATGTTCTAATTAGGGACTATAATCATGTTTTACTGTCGATACTATCTGTTTTTTTACAGCAATATTTTTGTTTAAGAAAAAATATGGTCCTTTGAAGTAATAGCAAGCTTTGTATAAAAGGCAATCTGTGCTATAAAGACACAATATGGTATATAGAAGTAACAATCTGTTATGTGTAAGTTGCAGATTGTTCTGTGGAAAAATTAAGGGATTTGTTCCTTCTACAGAATAATAAAAACTTTAAAAACACAGATTGCAACTTATACGGAACATATAGTATTATGTAAAATACAAATACTAACGACAACAAAACTGGTTTGTTATACCTTAATTGACCGATTGATCTTACTTACTACAACACATGCTTTTAAGAATATGAACAAGAATATAAGCACAAGGGACCTAATTTTCTGTGGGCATACAAGATTACATTCCTAGTTATGTGAATTTAACTGTTTCGGGTTTGTATATTTTGTGTGTATGTCCCCTTACAAACTTCTAAACTCATGAACCGACTTAAAGCTTCAAATCGTTACAAATAAATAGCACACAATCTGCAAAATACGTATCTAAAAAATTTTAATATTATCAAAATATAAGGATTTTAGTGTAAATATTATAACCAATAATCGTATACGACTGTGTTTTAACTCTCCAAAAGATTTTCTAAAGATAGACGTAAAAATTTATGTTCATATTTCCACATAATCAAATACCTGTACAAAAATATACTTTGAAAATTGTATTGGGTACCGTGTTTGTAAGAGAATAATTCTATATTAAATAAGGTTTAGTTCAGATACCCGAAAACGTTGACCTGATCCCGAATGAATTACAAAAAAAAAAATGCATAATTACTTTCACAGGCTATGTAAGTAAACAAGTTGGTTATAAGTGAGATTCCTGTGTTCTCTCAGTAGCTGTTACAATCGTAATATATACTATTACATAGCATCATCTTAATACAAATTAAAGAATACTTGGGTTTTTATTTAGGGAACCAATGAAAGGATTCCGAAGAAACTTGACATTTCGTTACTGCTACTATTTACAGCTGTTATTTAAATTATTTCAATAATTATGTATATTATTTTCAAAATTACCGTGATGCAATTAATTTCAGTTAGTCTGTTATGTCTCTTGAAATGTTACACACATTTCTAACAAAGTTGGTACATCATATTTATTTGCGCTCCTGCCTGTATTAATAGTTATTTTGTGTTAAAATATATTTTTGATGATGATTTGTCAAGCCCTTTTCCACCATTGGCCGAACAGGTAAACGACCAACCAGGCTATATAAACCCCAATTTTCCAGCGAACTCCATTCGCATCTTGGTGTTGCGACCAGCTGTGTCTCAGCCTGAAGACGGGAATAGATCGCAATTCCCGAAACTTTGCATTTTTTGTTGGTTTTTTTTTTTTTTAACTTTTTTTGTATCTTGTCTATTGTTTGTTGTCCATTGTTTACTGTTTTTGTCTATTTCAATCATTGTTAATTTTGGGAATCTTGTTCTATTTCTGCCTGTCTTTTGTGCCTGGGTGTTTTTGTGTGGATATTCGACTGAATTGTACCTTAAGAATATTTCGTTGTCCAACGTATATAAAAAATAATTTTAAAAAACTGACAGAATTCATCTGGAATTGCTTTTTCTCTTTTTTTTTATTTCTGTCTTTTTTTTTTTTTGCTCTTTTTGTACTTTGCCATTAAACACGAGTTTGATAAACAAAACATTAGCAATGGCGTATGTTCCCAAACAAATAAATTATAGTTGTAAACTCCCATTGCAACAAACACGTTAAAATCTCAGTATTCGTATGAGTGTTCGTACAATCCAATCTCTTTTTACTTCTTTGTTTTAAAAAAAAATCTGTTATTTTTCAAACAGACTTGCTTAATTGGTGTCGTTTAAATATTACCTGCTAACTGGTATCCGTGACTTGGATCACGTGGCTTTTAATCTATACTATAATATTTCTGAAGCAAACAAGTTTTGAAAGTGCGTGCAAAATGGTGTAATGTTTTATTACTACCCTTTTTTTTAAACATTTCGAATTTACCTAACATTACTAAGCTAAATTTTTTGGGTACCCCGTTCTACCGATCTTTTCCATTTTCCGCTCCACCCTACCACCACTCCCCCAAGTACCAACTTTGATTTGCATAAATTTTCACCGTTGCTCGCACAACTCTCCAAAGTTTCATCGCAATCAGATGATTGGTATACGAACGCATAAAAGACAAACAAAAAATAACTAGTGCGCCATCTTGGGCTTTCCGTCATATTGGATTAAAAACTACGTCACTTAGCCAACCATGCGTTGCCATCCAAAGTAAATTTGTATGCAAAATTTCAGCTCAATCGGTTGAGGACAACTGCTTTAAAATTCAATTGCAAGATTTAACCCAAACAAACATACAAACGTTGCCAGTTAAATAAAAGCTTGTATTAAAATTATCAGTTTTGTATTGTAGGTAAAAAATAAATAAATTCGAAAAACAAATCTGTTGTTTAATTCAGTTACGAATAATTTCGTGCCTGCTGTTCACGCTAAAAGCTATTTTCAGGAATTGTGTTTAACCTAATGTATTTTACTAACATTCTGTAAACGTTTATGCATGTCCGGTAACCGTTGGTGTATATACGTCTAAAATTACATATTCGTCGTATATTATAGTAAACCAATAAAAAGTAAAATAAAACCTAAATAGCGCCGTAAGAAACCATAAAGTGCTTCCCGAGGAATTACTTTAGTACATAAAAATCGTGGATGCTGGTTTTACATTTGAAAATGGTAACATAGATAACCAACAATTCAATTCAGTAAGTGCCGTGTCTTAATCCATGTTTTCTCAAACAGAGGCCTAATATTTTCACATACAAATGTTTAGAGAAGTAACATACTTGTTTAAAAAAATTACCAACACACTACATTCATGCACACGCAACCATTACCACACAGTATATTCGTGTTCACGTAACCTTTCATTTAAAAGTTTCTACTATTTATTTTTAAATGGAATAAAAGCCTTATGTCGTATCGTTATGTGAACTTAAGCGACGGCCACGTAACTGGCGAAAGCAAATTTCCAGTAATTTGAACTCATAAGAAAGTATTATTTCATGTCAAACACGAGAGAAATATAATAGTTCAGATAAATTAATAAAATACTTAATGTATTTTGCAAAGGAAAAAAGGAAATACATTCTACGAACTGAAACGAAGTTGAAATATTTCATGTCACATTGTGAAGCAAGCTAACTTTGAAAATTC
>PNEQ01002998.1:0-56826 GCA_003012365.1 Medauroidea extradentata | reverse complement strand
ATATATATATATATATATATATATATATATATATATATATATATATATATATATATATATATATATATATATACACGTATATTCGAACGCAGCTACTTTTTTTTTATCCAAAATTAAACAAAATAATTCATTATCGTAATGTATGTGCAAATCACATCCATCCACTGTAAAAAAAATGCAAAAAAAATAGCAAAAAATAATATATTTCCCATTTTTCTATTTCTTTCATCGCTTATGCATTTCTACAAATTTTTGTCTGTAAATTTGTTGATAGTGGTTGGATGTGAATTTATGTAAAAATTTTGTGACTTTCACAAATTTTGGATGATTAGATATTTTATTCCATTTTGAATCGAAAAAAAAATCGTTGTATTCGAACGTACAGATATACACTGCTAACTCGGGTGTAAAAAGTCTGGTTTATATATAATGGGTGTTAAAATAATTTGCGTGATATTGTACATGACTGTTTTTGAACGTTTGCACCTCATTTTTTAATCAATGGTCTTTACAGAGGTAAATTAATACCTTGCATCGATGCGATGTCTCAAAGGATTCTTTATGCTGAACTCATAGTAAGTGTACTGTTGTGTTGTCAGGTTTCTTCCAATGCGGACCAGCCTCAGTGGAGGCTATCAAGTGTGGAGCAGTGGGCTTCAACTACGACGTGCCCTTCATGCTGGCCTCTGTGAACGCAGATCTTATCCGCTGGAAGGAGGACCCAGAGTCAGCGAGAGGCTACACGAAGATATACACCAACAAGTACCAGTGAGTGACACGTACTTACACCAACACTACCTGCACCAAACACAGCTAACAAATGTGCATACATTTCACCGCAATAATTCTTAAAGGCGTTTGGTACCTCCAGGTCATTATTGTTCATCAACGTTGGATTCTCGTCTATACAAGGAGTACAATTTAAGAAATTAAATATTTTTATTTGAAATTATTTGTTTAATTAGCTGCTAATGATACAACTCTAACGTTTTTATAATGATAATTTTAGAATAAACTAAAATGCATTAATGAAACATTGTATGTAATATTTCTGCATCATTAGATACTCAAAGTCATGTCTATAATTACTCTACCAAATGTCCGTTTGCCTTTTGATAAGTGTCTAACTGCATTTAAAATTCCGTAAAATATCAGTGTGTTTAATGGTATTATATTTCCGTTTAGTGAATTATGTCTTTAAACTTTGGAGAGTGGTATTCCGCTGTCACCCAAATAATATTGCGGTAAATTCTTTAGTTTTTCTAATAATGTTCATGTAAATTAATGTCAAAATCGTGAATTTACCAGCTTATTATACAAAAAAAATTATGGAACCAAAAAATGTTTTTTTTTTTTTTCTAAATTGTACCTCCTCTGGTGTTATCTTGCTGACCAGAACTCAACAAAAATATTAAATAATGAGCTGAAATTAACCGCACGTTCTTATTGTTGAACAGTTGCCTACAAATAGGAATTTTTTAAGAGTGCTTGATGTAATATTTTTGAGGGTCAATATTAAATACAAAAAAAATGTATGTATCATAACGCGATGAAGTGAAAATATTGACTTATCCATTCCTACAAACCTAAATTACCGGAATATGTTATAAATGTTACGTTAACACGCCATATTAAGTCTAAGCGTTAAAAAATAAACAGGAAACAAAAACAAGTAAAATTTAATGAAATTTAATATGGCTGTGCACATTCCACATTAAAGTTTATAACAATTACAAAGTCACCGTTATTTAAAAGATTTACCCACAATGAGTATGACTTTTATACTTCTCATTCTCTGAATGTTGTTGGAAATATTTTAAGCTCAGTATTAAAATAAATTTGAAACTATCCAGCGTTCTGTAAAATAAATAAATAATGTTGTCAGCGATATATTGTGTGATGTGATCCGCAGTATTGGCAAGTGCATATACACCAAAGCTCCGTGGATCTTTGACCCAAATGGCGACAGCGACAGAGAGGATATCACAATCAACTACAAAGCACAGGAAGGTAAATATTAAGATGAAAAGGTTTCAGTGTGCAAGTCGTATAACTTATTTCGAACTTCTAAATTGTTTCATAATTATCGGCAAATTTACAAGGACGACACACCTTAAGTCACCAATGTGCGGAGTGAGTGTGTTTTTCACCAATGTAAAGGCTCTAATTTTTATTCTTAAATACAACTGAATCTAGACTATTTGGTGCTGAGCGTAATGAAAAATGGTATAGGTGATTCGGAATAAAGTGAACACTAAAAAAAGCCCTGATTAATTTCTATTTTCTGCCTGTTTATATCTTTCCGCTACATGTAAACATCAACATTGCCACGTGCTTTTATTTACATAGTCTTGTACAATGTTTATATTTACGTTACAGTGCTCCGATAAATTTTAGCTACAATATGTACTCATTAAATGCACGGGTGTTGAATATGTGCTATACTCAGTAGTAATCTTGGTTATAAATACCTGCGAGTAAACGTCTTATAACACTGGTTTCTCTGCGTCTACTCTAACGGCGCTATTAATTACCGTTACGAATCTCGTAAATGCATGCATAGTATATTCGAACGTTTAAATTAAAACCGTCACTAAAAACACACACGACACACGCAACTCAAGAATTAAAATTCCGTTCAACATTCTGCAATGAACGACGACGTTGAATGTGTTTATCAGAAACCCATATTCATTACACAACGGAAAAACAAACTGAATGACGAAATGCGGCGAAAACCTAACTCTGATGCCATCTGTCGGTGAAATTTTAAACTATCTCTGCGGCGCGAAGCACTAGCGGCGTGTGCCAACGATAATCGACTCGGTTGCGTCGCTTTGTACTGCCGCTAATTAAATTAAATTATACAGTCAGCAGGTATGTCAGTAAGAACTTAAATAAATATTTTAAAGTATATTTAATGCAGAGAGGTCGTTTGCAATTGACGTTGTTTCACTAATGCTGTATTCAAATAAGAAAATATACGGGACTACATGCAGTTATTCGCTACCAACCATACAAACAAAAATGTAACTGTTGTTAATGTTGGCTTATATGCAGTAACGGCTAGTGATTTTTTTCAAAGGTCAAATCTTTAGTGCTCACTTTATTCCGAATGGCCTATAGTATGTAGTTAATAACACATTTATCCTTGCACTACTTACTTAAAATGACCATAAGTTAATTATTCCAGAGTTAACCAAAGAAATTACGGACTACTTCTACTAGAATGGAAAATGAAAACTACGACCAAGTCAAAAAACAATAAACTTAATTTCGTATTAATTTTTTTGTTCTTTTAAAGTGTGACATAGTTGAAATAATTATGTATGTGTATTATGCCTAAAGACCAGTACATTTTGTAGGTTTTACTCCACATTCATGTGTACGTACATTTTGTAGTTAGATTATCTTGCTACTGGTTCAGAGACTTCCAACACGAGTTTAACAAACAGTGAAATAATTGCGAAAATATCTTAAATCTACATTAGTTTATATAAATTTTCCTTAAATAAACCCCCGAAACAATACATGTATCAAATTTGAGTGAGGTTGTAAAAAAATGTAGGTGTCTATCAAGTGTTAGTACGCTGCGCAGCACAGACAAGTTCAAAAAGTCTGTTTCGCCAGAACATATATGTTTCAATTGCCATAGTTTTCACTTCTTACAGACAAAATAACCCCCTACAAAGACTACATATAAAGACGTTTCTAAAATGCACGTTAGGAGGGGCATATAAGGGATGAATCTCTTTAAGGTGATATTAAATACCGAAATACAATTTATAGGTTTATTTTACTTAACGCACATTCATGAACATTCGTCTTTTGTAAAAACCAAATCTCTTTTAAATATGTTACACCCACAAATGTTGCATAACATTAAACAGTCCCGCAATTGGCTTGTTTGTAATTTTTTTAATAACGTTAAATAATTTTATTACATGCCTGTACACTTGAAATTACATAGAAATTGTTGCCTGGCTTTATATTTCTATAAGTTATAGTTTAAAATATAGTCCCTTATATAATAAAAGAAACTTAAGTACCTGACGTTTTTTGCATAGAGTGCACTGCGATACATCACAATGGAGTATGTGCAAAAAAACGGCATCCAGTAATTCACTCCCATTGCACGATTATTTCAAAGATCATGTGTCACTTCATGGAATTACACTAATATCAGTATATCTGTGTCAGATAAGATTTATGAGCGTGTGTATGTGTTAACGTCTCAACCTTTGAAAACATAAATCAGTTAACTAAATTGCACACAACTAAATGCACGAATACATCAGCCAATTTATAGTTTTCCTAACCAGTAGTGAGTGTAATTTAAACTAGAACAATTGTAAATTCAAGGCGTTTTGATATACCTCGCCAACAACTCCACCCATACAACCAAATCCGATGTTCTGAAAGATTTGCAAGTAGAAATTAAATTGTGATTCAAGAAATAAAACATTGCATCTTGAAAAACTTTTCGCGGTTTTTATAACAAAACATTGCTTCTCTAATGTGAAACAGTTAATAGTACTAACACTTTTAGGTAAGGAATATGTACAATTACAATAGAAGCATATCACAAATGAATTCCGATTTTCTTATTTTGTTGATAAGTCGTTTTGCATTACTTTGTTATCAATGTGTAGTCTTAATTTTAAAGGAATTTTACCATATTATAAGTCGCATTGTTATTTCTCGTAATTATTGAACGTAATTTTTTTCAATTACATATGAAAACAATACAACGCTTATATTCTGTACTTTCATACAGCCTAAGAGTAATTTTTACTTACACATACAGGAATTTCCATTCTGTGTTTTTCACATTGAGGTCTGTACACAGTCATCGTTTTGTTTAATCACTCACACAATAATTAGGATGCATTATTAGAGTCATTTGTGTATGAATCTCACACTTTGTGTGTGTCAAAAACGCACGCATACAGCACCGTTTCAATCCGCCTATTCCAACACTACTAACAAGTATATTTTCATTGCGTCGTGTTTGAACCCCTGAATAGTGGCATTTTTAGATACTACAAGGAATAACAAGTCTTAAACACACCTTTATTATTTTAACGACAGTAAGAATACGTTTTAGTACATATTTAGATTTTAATGTCTTTAGCACCAATTTGGTAAGAATTGTTTAAAGGCTATTTCAATTAAAATTATATTGCCGAAGGTAATTTACCGAGCATGTTTTTTGTCATCTTAAAGGGACTTCTATGGAGAGGTTGTATCTCATGAACGCAGTGAGGAACCTTGAAAGGGCAAAAGAGTTCTTCGAGATACCCAGCTCGCCCCGTGAAGACATTGTCTTCGACCTTGTAGAGCTTGACAAAATTAAACTTGGTGAAGACTTCAGCGTCACCGTAAACATCGAGGTGAGTCTCTTCATTTCACAAACGTTGATGGCGCGTTCTACAGCAATTTTCATCACAATGTTATTTTTTATATTTGTACCGGATATTATTTGCTTATTTTCAACAAAAAATTTGACTAAATTTAGCTGCGATAAAATATTTTTAGCTCCCATAGTTTTTTGTGCAAGGGTTCGTAAAAGTCAAAATTTGCATGTTACCGTTTTAAAGACGACACTAAAACCAACTGACTTACCAAATTGAGAAAAATTCACAGTAAATAACTATGCTGTAGGCTACAAGCTCACGTATGTCAAACCACAAAATAAACTGTTTTCATATATTTTTTAAAAAGTATGGAATTTTTAAAACTGTTATTCTAATTTCCAGTATTTTTATTTAAATACAAAAAAAGAATTATCGTAGGATTTTATGTTCAAGAAATTGTAGCCTGCGACATCTTTACCCATTGTGATTTATTTTGGCATGCCAGTTCGTGCCCTTAAATAAATAACGGTACACTCCATAACTGATACGAAATTATGTTACTGTAAAACAATATTGCATTGTGTTAGAAAGGTGGCTTTTATTCTGTGTGGCACTTTAACGACTATGCATTAAAACCACTTCTTATAATAGATGGTAAAGTGTATATTATATAGGCATAATACTGATGTTACCCAAAAAAGCAAAGTTACGTCGTGAGCTGTATCCTTTGTTATTACGTAAAAACGGAAGGCTTTCTGTAGTCATACCAAGTTGGCTTCAAAACAGTAACTTTAAAATATCTGACAGTTTCCACTAAAATAGAACTCTTAATTAGTTATCATTAGCGCAACCTCATGAAAGTTAGAGTAATTGTACAAACAACTCTTATACGTTTGTGTAAAACTAAGCAATGCTATTGTACAACATTTATCTACCAGGATTAAATTATTGGCGCCACGCGCTGCTGGGTAACAAAACACCGAAGCCATCACGTCGCTACCCAGATGCAAGAGGCGCTGTACCTGCCGGCTCGCGTGACCTTCTCCTCAGGTAGACAAGCGCACAAATGAGGGAGGGGAAGTGACAGGCATATTGCTCGCACCCCCTCCACTGCGACTTCCTCTATGTACGTCACAGTGATAAGCCACGCCCTCGTCCCTACGTCACGCCTCCTGGACTGCTCGAACACGTGGCATGAGGAGCTCACATCAAGGACACCCCAGGTACAGAGCCGTCTTAAGGCGTGAAGGCAACCTAATGAAAGTTAGAGTAATTGTACAAACAACTCTTATACGTTTCAATAACAGTCCTGACCAATCGTACGAGCAACGTGCGTGTTAAATACGGCCAATAAGAACGTTAAGACGCCATTGAAGACGAAGTCGCGCCACGAGAAATAAAGATTTTGTTTTATAAACAGGCCTTACAATACACGAAGAGGGTTTCGTAGAAAATCTTGTACGTAAAATAATGTACGATAGTGGTACACAATTTTTTCCAAGCGAGTTTACACACGTCTACAACAAAATTGTCTCTCTTGCTCCAGAATTAGTTGATTTCTCTGTAGGTCAGAAATAGCTATTCTGTAATTAAATCAAATAGGCATGACATTCACTTTATTTTTAAATACAAACCTTTAAAATAATTGCATTTATTTTGAAAATATTTTTGTAAAGAGTTCAGTTCACAATATTCACGTGAAAATGAAGACCTCTATTAGAAAAATGTTTTGTTTCGTTGTGTTCTGCTCCGCGCACCACACAATATGATTTTCTCTTTAATAAGGTTACATTATTTGCATAGACCGAAATAACTTGCACATACTCTAGCTTCTTAAACAGATAAACAAATGATTGCAGGTATCATCATTAGGTTAAAATAGGGACAACAATCCTGTTTGGTTGTTGGTACTCTACATTTTATATTCCTACAACAATCTTTTCTGCCGAAAGTAACACTATATTCTGTAAAAGAAAGGTGTATCACTGTTTATCCTACACGAGTAAGTGAAGAGATTTTGTCAGCACTTAACACCTAGGTCTTTGCCTAAGTGATATTCTTAATATATTGAAAGATATTATTTATGAGGTTGGGTTTCTGTACTGAAAGGAAAGCACCGTTGTATGTACCATACGCCTGTTAAAATTGAGATGGCAAACGGCAGTCCAGTTTGATAGTTGTGCTATCTAGATTGTTCCAACAAAAATCTCTTTTGTGAAAGTAAGAATATGTTCTGCAAAAACGTCCCATGCTCCTTTTTACAGAACATATTGTTGTAGGAAGAATCCATATAATCCCGACAACCCAAGTGGTCTCTTTCCCTATTTAAACAGACGGATGGTACCTACAACAATGTTTTGTTTTTCTGTGTGTTAGTCTGACTTTTACAATATTCCCTTCTTTGCAGAACAAGTCGAGCGAAGTTCGAACAGTAAAGGCTGCAGTTTCAGCAGCGACTATTTTCTACACTGGCATAAAAGATAAGGAGGTTAAAAAAGCATCTGGGACATACAAGATAAGACCCAACAATAGTAAGTACAATTGATAAATGTAATTAATGTTTTATATCATATGATAATTATCGTAGCTCTTCTCTTAGTCCACATACACTGAAAATTTTATGAAACAGAAAAAATAAGTAAGAATTTCACAGTTACATGATTAATAGTTCGTAAAGTTTAAGGCATAGAGACAGGTTCAAAGAAAGAAAAGAAGCCCAACTATATAATATTTGTTTTGTATAGACTACGTCGGACATGTGTTTCTTTGACTTTTAAATTTGGTAATCGTAAAGATTAACACGTACTTAACAAAAAAGTTTAAACTTTATAACACAACAAACGTATCGATAACTAACGGCACAAACATGACATGTGGACATCAACCTTAATCAATAAACTAACAAAGAGCTGTGCATAGACTCAAGAATAGTCTATTCCATTATCACTTCTTGTTCGTATTTCTCAGTGAGTGCTCTATGTATTGAATATAACGCCCTCAACCACCGCCCAAGCTGTATGCATTGCGTTCTTAGAGCATCGCAGTCCTGGATCTTCTAAATTACAACAATTCGATAACATTTCTAAATACCTTTACTTTATAACTGTCAGTATTCATCCCATTGACTTATTTACTTACACACATGGCCATGATGACATTCGATAAGCCATGGTTAACGTATAAATATTCAAATGACTTTTGTGAATATGCATTGGTGTAATGACATACACCATACTCGCCTCATACCACGCCACTCGCGTTCGATTCTCGACGGAGTGGATCCCGTTTATTTGCTTATGTAGGACGAGGCGGATATTTTCTTGGGACTCACTTGTTTTCTCGTCCTTTTCATTTCGTTACTTCTCCATCGTATGGCCTCATTCAGTGTTATTCTTCAAGTATGGTCTTTCATGATTTTTTTTAATGGGGTATATCGCAAACTGAATTGTTCTGTGGAATATATGCAAATGCTAGCAATACATGCAATGTTTCTACCCTTTTTGCTGTTCACTGGACTTTTAATTTAATGTCCTTAGGGAAAATTCCTTTGCTACGATAATTACATGGTGAGGTTTTTGGAGCATTGACCAAGAAGAATGATTTTCGGTTCCAGACTTAGTATAGCTAGGATCAAGCCGCATTCATGCCTGGGATATATGTGATCTTTGAATGATTTTTGCGATTGGGTTTTTAGCAAGTTAAAGTGTTTTGTTAATGCTAGCAATGGCGTAAATCCTTTAAAACACTTCAGTTTGTGTTCCTCAGGGTTTTGGTGTACGCTTACGGACCCGCAAATCGGACAACTCCTAAATCTTTGTGCATCATGACCTGCCCTAACAAAGCCTAATGTACTTTTTATGTGTAGGCAACTGTCATAAGGCCACAAATAGTTTCATGTTACAGTGCACAGGGTTTCTGTTTCACCACAACGCAGATCATAGCGTTAGTAGGAATAATGTAACGAGAAGTACTGGGGAGTTATAAGAGACATTGCATCATCTAAAGCAATGAAACTTTGCTCTACATTATTATGATTAACATTATCAAGGATAGTGGCGTTGATAAGACCGGCTGTGTCGTGGAAATGCTGTCACATGGTTTTCGTAACAATATGCATTGCGTAGTAATGTCCGGAGCCTAAAACTATTTTTACGATAGCATTTATGTTATAACTTTGAGACCTCAAAATCTCAGCAGAACTTTCCTAAGTCTTTGCAAATATTACAACTATTTTTACGTCTAAAAGCATGTTGCACAGTGTTCGTTCATGAGACAATCAATTATATAATGCAATTATTTCAGAAAACTGTATAAGTGCTATACTAAGAAAAGCTAATCGATTATCATTTTAAACCATTTCAAAATAATAATTGTTATTTTACAATTATTTTGAAATTTAAAGTTTACTATTATTTTTAAAAAAATAATAGAAATAATAAATCAAATTGATTACAAGTTTATAAAGTAGTTATTTCTCAAATGATATCTCCTTTGGAATATTTTTCTGATGCAGCGTATTTACGTAATAATTTTCTG
Source organism: Medauroidea extradentata (assembly GCA_003012365.1). Lineage (NCBI taxonomy): Eukaryota > Metazoa > Arthropoda > Insecta > Phasmatodea > Phasmatidae > Medauroidea > Medauroidea extradentata. The sequence continues at coordinate 46,933 of PNEQ01002998.1, read as the reverse complement.
AAAGAGCAAATGTTTTGTTTAGTGCAAATCAAAATAAAAATCAAGATGCGTTACTTTATTAACAACGAAATATTTGGTACATTTTAAAATGCAAACACTTAAAAATAACACATTGCAACTTACTTGTTTGGTATTTGATTGTTGATCCTTAAACTATAGTTCTTACTGCAGTAAGAGTTTGACTTCACAAATAAGTTAACGTCAGTAATCAGAATTTTTATTCCCAGTATGTTTTTTCCCCACTTGACAGAGGATCAGTTGAAACTCGTAGTGAATGCGAGTGAATATATGGAGAAGCTGGTCGAATACTGCCTTATGAAGATATACGCCATAGCCACTGTGCAAGAAACTAACGAGACGTGGGCAGAAGAGGATGATTTTGAAGTTATGAAGCCCAAGTTAGACATCCAGGTAATTTTTTCACTGACTATAAGGATAGCTATATAAAACCAATTTTTTTTAAATTCAGTATGAACTACAAAATATAACATTTTAACTATACACTCCAAAAACTAATTTTTTCAAGTTTTGCATGAATATTCAGAGTTATTTTGTGTGAGCATGTCTATAATATATAAGACCAAATCATTATGACCAAATTAGTTTCGATGGCAACAGAAACTCACAATGCTACGAATACTTAAAAAATATTGATTCGATATCCTTGCAATTATAGGATTTGTATGTGCCACGTCTTTAGTTATTTAACTACATAGAATTTCGCACATAAGTCGTCGTCCCACTTGCAAATCATTTGCAATGTATGTAAGCTGCGGGGAGACATCGAATTCAATAATTTTACGAAATTTGTGATACACTGACAAACACACACCGTAAACATATGAAATAAATAAAAAAAAAACGGTGACGTTATCTGAAGCTATAAGCAGAAATAAGGGGTTCTGCCACAATTGAACAACGATGGACCAATCATGATACCTGACCAAATTTCTTAGAATGAATAAAAGTAAATTATGATTCACTGTCCAGAGTTTCGTTATTTAATATCAACTGTTTAATAAAATTTTAATTGAAATGTAACCTGAAAGACTTTTTTCGGGTATAATTACTCTGAGTATATTCATTTTAGCAACAAATTAAAAACCATTTTCAACGATTTTTTAAGCTATTACCTCATCAGATTAACACACTTCATCCATACTTATTCTGTATATGTTTTGCTTTAATTTACACGATTTCGTTATAAGTAACAGACATTTCACTTACGTATTTTTACACTTGTACAAATCCAGAAATTTTTAGTTCTAATTCAACGAAATATTTATTTTCTTCTTGCGTCTTTGGATCTGTTGAATAATATTGTAATGTAGTAATAAATATAGTAAATAATTTTCATAGTCATTGTTTAAAAAATATGCCCTTCAGAAATAAGAATATATCAGCTCCTCTTCGATTCTTTTTACGTGCCGAATAACCAGACATCCCTTCTGTTTTTAATTTGACCCCTTCTCATAAATACAACTGCGCTTCGTCTTTTTGTATGTATTGCTATTGTTATTATTTTTTCAGGTAGCGCAGAAAGTGTCAGCAAATGAGCCCGCAACCTTGGTCTTCAGCTTCACCAACCCTCTCCAGAAAACACTCACGAAATGTTTCGTAAAGTACGAAGGTCCAGGCGTCACTAGGCCTCAATCACTCCCGTACAGGTTTGTACTGAATTACCGAGTCAAAGTTGTATCCTGAGCCTTAAAATTAATACACGGGAGCAACAGTTAATGAACTGAAATGCCTGTAAGCAGTTGACTATATATATATATATATATAAAACAGTTACTGGTAGAACACTACAATGTTAATGCATTTAACACTATAAAACATGCTTGATATAAATAAATCCATGTCAAAAATTACTATCAAGCGAACAACAAAATCCCACATGCTGAAAATTCTTGCTTTGCAATTTCACATAATTCACTCCAGAATAGAACAAAATTTTCTTTAAATATGAACCATAAATAAATATCTTCACTGCAAAGAAAATTTTTGTTTTAAGAATGTAATATTGGTGACAAAAATTCGTGCTTCCGTTAAAACCGTTAAACTGTAACCTTTATAGTAAAGTCGAATTCAGTTATTTTAAAAACAGCTTTACATGAAAAATATTTTATCTCCTTCAAAGTAAAAAAATAGTATTATCATTAAACAAAAATTTGTATAAAATTCAACAATAAATCTTTTTCTTTTGCGTATGTAAATAAGCCTTTTTATTGTGCAAATTGCATTTTTCTTTCAACGCACTCTGGCCATTTCCGCTCCTTTGAAGTATTTCTTGCTTATTTCTCGAGCCATTGTTTGAGTCTCTAATTATCTCGTCCACCAGATGTTAGGCCTACCAATCTTCTCAGCGCAAATACAAATATAACTGGCAACAGTGATTTATAACTGTTTTCACTTCAGAGTTACGCAAAGTCGATTATTGCGATAACTGTACTAATTCCGTTTCGTTTAATAGAAAGCTGTTGTTTAAAATATATTCAAGCATATATTTACCACACATTAACACCAATCAATTACGAAGGCTCTGTTATATTCTGTGATTGTTAAGGTATTTAAAAATGACACCGCGATGAAACGATGACGCATGAATGTAAAACATTTGAAGTGTTTTACTCATATTTTCCATGATTTGGGAAATAGTCCATGTAGAAATTTTCGTAACTGTTGTATGTAGGCTGAACAAAATTTTAAATCATGACATTACTTTCTTTACAAGGTGGTATTTATGAATATAACTTCTAACTCATGTTTGTGTTACATTAGTGACATAAAAGTTTTGACTATAATATATTGCTGCGTTAGTATTGTTTGAAATATAATAAAAGTTCTTATCGCAATATTACACCCTGCTTTATCATTTATTCTCTAACCAAATGTACATAAATTACGTTTGTAGTAATAAAAGTATTTCAAACCCTATATGTATGTGTGTTATGTGTGTGTGGGTCAACGAGCTATGTAGTAAACATAGAGGGGCGGAAACAGCAATCTCCAAGGCTCTGAGGTGAAGCCCAATTGAACGCGGTATTTTGACTCCAGATAAAATGGCAGACACTTATATTCAGTCGAGAGACGAGAGCGATTATGCTAATTTAAACATTATTACAGTATAATATATTACAATAATTATTGGCTTTTTTTCCTGTGTTAAGCGGGAATATAGTGGAGTTATAAAGTAAGGGATTTTATGCGAACATAATGACGGACTTTTAACATAATGTTGGCCACACTGCTGTTCGCCATGTTTTCTGGTGTCAAAACAGCCGTTCAATTGGGCTTCACCGTGGAAGCGTTTCCGCCCCTCTATGTTTACTATATAGCTCGTTGATGTGGGTACATGTGGCACAAGAGGAGTCAAGACGGAGTATGTTATCTTCACTTTGATATCGTATTAACTAATGTTTAAAAACTTCTTTACATTAAATAACGAAACTGGGAGCAGATTTTAGTACATGTCTTTTCTTCATTCCTAGTCATTATACTTGGGAATTGTATTGCTCCGTTATTGTTCTAAAGGGCCACGACCATTTATTCCTACTTATAACTTCGGAACACTTCACTGTAGGCGGTGAAGATTAATAAACAAAAGGTTGCCTTGTCTAAAATCCCTATTTTTTGTCATTTTGTAAAGTATCATATATATAATTTTGCATTCATTGTAACCCCTGAAACATATGCAGGCACAGCGACTCTTTTGCAATGCTGTGTAGCAAAGAAACAGGCGTGTCTCAGTGTCGTGTTTAAACGTTTCTTAATATCACATATTTGTAACGCGGATGGAATAAACCTATATTGCAGAGTACAGTAAAACGGCTGCTCTCTGTGATCGAGGAACCTGCAGTATGATAATAATACTCATAAGTTTATGGAAAGTTTTGCTTAGTACCAAACCCCTGTAAGCCCACCGATAATTGAACTGTTTTGTAAATTATCTGGATTTTTAAAAGTACTCCATTATGTAAATCAATAGTAAATATAACTATGTGAGTTTATTAATATGGATGTATCTGATTATTAAGAAAAACTTGTAGCCACTTTCGTTCATAACACTAATTATTTAGTAATTTCTAGAGCCACATTTGAGATGTACTATAAAATTTAGCAAGTTAGTTTGTATTGCATTAGAGAAAATATGACAAAATTTTATGCCGGATTATACGAAATGAACATGTTCTAATACATATGTCACTACATTCTTTATAATTCATCATATTTGTTGAGCGTTTGATTTAATTTCATTTTCAAACAACTACAATTACCAAATGTTGGCACATCTCAATTCGTTCTGAGTTTTCCGTAAACAAATTGCTGACATACACCCTTAATTGACTATAGTATACATTTACGTACATAAATATATTGTAACGTGTCCTAGCGTTGAATTTGTTTCTCTACAGAGATAAATTAAAACAAGTATTTTTTTCCTTTTTTGTCATTTTAATTTAACTGGTCGATACGTCTAAAGGCTAGTGATGTTTATTATGTTCTCATAAAGTATTGAGCGGAGAAGAGCACTTATCAGTTTAATAAATTTGTGGTATTTCTTCCACCTGGGGTTGTAACAAAAATAATAATATGTCAGGGCAATATGAGATTCTTGAATAATTTAAGAGTTTAATTGCAACTAATATTAGGTCATAAATATATCCTTACCAGGAAAAGTACACATTCGTTTAAAGTCATTATTTTCTGTCTCGTGTGTCGCATATCTAACTTATTTGAAGATGTTTGACAACGAAGTCCAAAAATTAACAAACAACTTTGTTGTTGTGTACACCATACATAATGTAAAAAAATATCTTCTTGGAATATTCATATTTCGAAATTAAATTTAGAACCATAAGAAGCAATTCTGGCGCAATGTATCAGAAGACTCACACGAACACCACTACCCACCAACAATATATACAGTGCATTATTATTCCTGGCAAACAGCTAAGACCGATGGAAAATCTCAAAATTACGTCAACCTTTCAAATATATAACTCAAGTAAGAATGTAACTAATTAGCATAAAGTGGTTGTGACCTTTATCTGGCGACTAGATATCATACAGACTGATGCCATCAAATACAGTTTACATATACGTCATGTAAAAATTCAAACATTAGAAATATTAACTTATTAAAAAGATTAATGACACAAGCAACGAAATTACCAAAACTGTTTAAAAAGGCTTTTAATTACGTGTGTAAAAATTGTCTGTAACAGCTGAATTAAGAATAGTGTAAATTTTAAGAACTGAACTAATATTTTCGATCACAAATATTTAACAACGCCGCCAAGAAGGCAAACTTCGTTAGCGCCCAAAATGAAGTATTAATATTAAACAAATAATACCACTACAAACTATAAGTTTGACTTTTAGTAAAACGTTGTATTTGAAAATTACAAACTAAACTTATTCTAGATGCACGTGTAGACTACCATGTGGCAAACTGGAGTTAAGTAGTTTCGAATCTGTTCATGATTGCATTGTACAGTTACACTCTGTTTCATTTTAGTTTGGTAAAATTTTACGTCTACTTATGGGTAATAAGTTTTTATATTTTGTGATTTGTGGCAAACTACAAGACAATTTTAGTTCTAAAATGAGCCGAAAATTTCAATTTCACCATTTATACTGCAAAGTTAGACTTGTATTGTGCCAAAAATCACAACATCTTAAAAATTAGCGCCCATAAGTAGCTGTAAAATTTTACCAAACTTACATGAAATCGAGTAGACGTAAACCTAACCGTGAAATTGGTAACCTTTCGTACACTGTTTAGTTAAATTTAAGAAAATAATATGTTGCAGTTTTAATATTGTGTGCGCGTGTGTGTAGGGACATCGAGCCGGAGGAAAGTGTTCTAATTGAGCACAGTTTCACACCTAAGATGTCAGGTGAGGTAAAGCTGGTGGGTAGCTTCTCGTCCAAGGAGCTGGTGGACATAACTGGCTCAGTCGTCATCCAAGTCTACTGAGAAACTCCAGCACAAGAGATCTACACGGCCAGAATACCTATCAAAGTTAACAGACTCATCTCAGTGCCTGTGGATATCACATGGAGACAATGATTTTAAATCGTCTTTTTATAAAAAGACTAGGTCGAAATGAAAATGTATGGGCAAATGTTTAACGTTAATACTACATTATTAAATATACTTGTGATTGACACACGAAACAGTTTAGAAACTAAAACAATGTATATCTAATAATTGTGAGTTTGTAATTAATGTTTTAAATTACTCGTTTTACTTTGTTCTAAATATAAGTATCCCGTTCCAAGCAATGGACATTCTGTAAATGTTAAGTATATTAAACAACTTACTTTCCAATCGTTTTTATTACAAGTAAGTAATTGTTTTCCTCACATACATTCAACAAAAAAGTATTGCCAAGTTAAAGTGCGTAATTAAAGTTGCCAGGCATAGTTTTAAAATGAAAATTAAACATAATTATGTGTTAATAGCTATATATATTACAATACATCAACTATAATTAAAATTTTGAAATTTACTTTCGCAGACAAATTGTTCTCATTACTTTTGTGTAGTACACATTATTTCGGGCACAATATTGAATTATGAATTAATTTTGTGACGTGTCTTTAATATTGGAGGTAAGTATCTTGAACACGATTATTATGAAGTAAATATGAAGATAACATTCCACATTTTTTTACGTACAGCAAACACATTCACCCGTAAGAGTTAAAATTTCCAAACTAAATGCAATGTTGCTAAACGATTTAATCTTACACTATGAGTATTTAATAAACGTGTTGCAATTATGGACAAGTAATGCAGTCATGGTCGCTTCAGTTTCAGCAATTGTCCAAAAGGCAACCAAAACAAGAGCAGTGTGTACGAACATTTAAAAAACAGGTTTTACTCATAATTTAGAGGGATACATTTTTTAATATTCTAAAAAGTATAAAAGTCTATATAAGACAACCGTATAAACCGTTTATTGCACTAAATTGGCAGTGAGTCACGTGACATAAAATAAAGAAAATTAGTTTTTAAGGCTCTGAAAACCATTCAAAATCACAAAATAGCACACCAACCTGAGTACAATTCGGTTCTCTCAATTATTGGCATAAAATTACCTCGAAGCCAACAATTCAACTTTCTACACACACATCTACCCGAATCATGCAGTTATAGCCTTTGTTAAATTGATAAATTTACAGTTGTACTGAAAAATATGTGGACCAAAGTCAATTTTTTGACAACATATCTATCAAAAGTATCGACATTCAAGTATGCATGTAGCTCTATCGCAAAACTAAAAACTATTTACACCTTCACACATAGGTTGCATACGGATTTAAATTTTAACTGCGATGCCGTTTTCATAGCGTTGTGTGCACTAATGCCGATGTTACATAGTAATATATTTAGAACTATTTTGAACACGATCTATCACTATAGATACTATACTAGCTGCTACGGCTGTAACCAAGGTTTCTAGTCACCTTGCTTGTTGGATTTCATATCCAAGTGTACCTCATCGGAAACGTCATATTTTCTGTCTCAGATTTCATTCCAGGTTTCGTAACTGATATGTCATAACTCAGTTTCACAACGTAGAGCGCCCTATCCTATGAGCTACCGTCATAAGAGTGAATTAGCCAAAAAATTTGCCGCTAGCTTTATTTTATCCTTGCAAATTACTTAAATATGACGATGACACATACAGAACGTTTCGCTGCTGCTTACAGGTTAACTGGAGACTTAAACATACCAAAGCAACGAGAAGTTGTGATGAAAATATTTTTATGTTTGTGTTTTTACTACGCAGTTATGTAAATAAACAAGGCTTTCTCTGAGGTAAATGGTTCTGCGGTTATCAATGTTCTTCAAGGTAAAATGATTAAATGACCACATTTTTCTTTACTTTTGCAGCTGAATCATACTTATTTTATGTTTTAATACACACCATTATTTATTCCATTTAACGCAAACTATGCCAGCTGCTATAGTGAATTATGAATTTTTATTGTAGCTCGCATAGCCGCCTGTTTACCTGCTTGTACAACTGGCATTATAGAAGTTTGTACAAGAACAGGTATGGCAACAGACATCTTGTAATATCATCTTCAGACTTGAGACCTGCTGGCATACTCTAGGAAACACCCAAGTACAATTGTGCACTGGTGGATGAAGTGATCACATACAACAGTTACAGAGAGTTAATTGTTTTCAATAAAACTTGACAGCTTGTGTTCACCACGCGAATAAGCCATTTGCAGGCTGAATTATAATATGTTCTCGGCTACAAGTTTGTGAGATATAGACATCATACTTTCACTTATAATTTCACAGTCCATAATGTTTTCCAAGGCACTTAAAATAATTTTGATTCACAGAATGACTTAACCTAAAAGATCCAATAAACATTGCCCATTTTACATTAATGAACTAGTATGTTCATTCTAACTGATGTTGCCTGCGTATTTACTAATTTTAAACGCAATTTTTAAGGAATTGGTTTAATAAGATAATTCTTCTTACTTGAAAAATTGTATGTCCCGTAAAAATTATTTTGCGTAAATCAGAAAACGCTAAAATTGCTTCAGAATATTCTAACGTTCTTAGTAGCTTCTGTGTGGCGAATAGAAAGACTAATACGCCTGCATTGCCACGTTTAATCAAAAGAAAACTAACAAGTGCTTAGTTCACACGAGCATCCTTCTTGAACAAACAAGATAACATGAAATGTGTACACTAACATGCCCACTAGGTAGCGTTATAGGTTATATATTACCGAATTAAGTTACCAGTAAACACACAGCTAATGCGCGGTGATCAACATCAAAGTGTCGAATAAATAAATAGAAGCTGAAATGGGAGGGGGGCTACTGGGGTACATTGCACAATTACTACTTTAACCATGTCGTTTTGAAATCTATTTCAAAACACTTACTGTTTTGAAAACACTCATGGAGATGAGATTCAAATAGATTTGAGTCTCAAGGTCATTACACCGAAAATTGGGATCGTATGGGAATGAGTCGGGCGTTAAATGTCATGGAAAAGCGGATCGTACTGAATACGAATCGAAAGTAAACAAACACATATTCGGCAGATGTTTCGGCCTTCACATTTTCTGTTGACAGGTGCTAACGAAATAGACTGAACAAAAATTATCATACGATAATGAGTAACAATAATATTCTTCATTTCGTTTTCTTTAGCAATTTAATTACGTGTATAGCCAAAAGAAAAATAAACAGACGACAGTGTGGACTTATTTATTTCATGTCAGCCAACGAAAATTTCAATTGTACCAACATTATCACAGACAAATTTGTCCAGTGAACTGAAATCAATTTCAATCGGATCCAAAGTTTGCATCTCGGGTATTGTAGTCAGTCGGGATTCTATGCTCGATTTGTTTTGAAAACGATATGGAAACGTAGTAAATGTTTACCGTGTTCTCACAAACAAAAAAAAATAATTAAATAAAAGTTAAACTGAAAATATTGTCGGCGGTAGACAAAGTTCTGGTTTTAATAACTTCTGACAATAGTTCTTCAATAGCTTATTTCATCAAACCCAACCTTATTTGTTTCAAAGTCCTTGTCTTCCGCAAGTTATTTGGTTAAAAAATATACGCACTCATAAAAATTTAAGTGATAATATATTTTGTATAGGACCTACATTCAGCTTGAACAAGAACCACAACGAAAACCGAAAGAACAATCTGTATCCGTTACTAGATGCCATACAAGTTCTTGCATGTTAGTCACTTGTATTCTAGGGGGCCTTTCATACAGCACAAGTTCGCTACAAGTCAAGGTAACAATGCAGGTATTCAACTTCTTATATAAGACGGAATAGTTTTGCCGCTGTTTCGAAGAATAGTTGGGTTTGTATCTGTAACAAAACTGTACAACGATCCTCATCAAATAACATGATTACAAGACTATCTCATTTGTTGATGACTAAATTCGTGGAAAATTGGCGTTTTCTTTTGAGCGCAAGGTAGAATTTGAACACCTGTAGTTTGTGTCGCTTTCGCGATTGGCCGTTGACTATCTCACAGCTTCTTGAGGGCACTATAAAAACGTATCAGCCCGATTAAAAGCCGGTTTCACCAACGAAGTTTAACTTTGCCACAAAGCGAGATTAACAAAACTCGATGAAGAGTTAAACATGAGTTTGAGTTAGAGGCGCGTTCCACCAACAACAAAGCGAGTTTAAGATGCCAGAGATTAGTTCAACTTGGCTGCACGATGGGTTGTGTTAGCAGAGTTGCCTTAGTTGTGTCGAAAATACCCTAACACTTATCGGAGATTGCCGAATGCGTGTTTGTTTCTTATTTACGCAGAAATTATTTAATTTGGAAACTTTGCTACAACTTTGTGAGGAGAAGGGGAGGAGTGTTTGCAACATACCATAGGGGAGGTGGGCACCCCTGGGTGACTTGAAGCAAAGCCAGGAAGGAAAACCAGGGGGAGATGGTCCAGCAAATATAATTTCCATTATTTTATTGCAGTTAAGACAAAGATTCTAATATTTATTTACATACAATTGTTTAATTATTTTTTCGTCTGTATATTTTTTTAACCTGAAAATGCCAGACGTGAAACATAACCTCATATGCAAGTCTCGATTGTGTTGAAAACTGTATCGTGCAATGAGAAATTTGAGCAAATACACTTGAAAGTAATCAAAGAAATATTTAGCCCTTACTTATCTGAAGTAAATTCCAGACGACGTTTAACAAGTTCTAAAAGTTAATGGACCGATTGCTTTGACGAGCGGAAATGTATTCGGAAGTCTGTATATTCATATTCGTCAAAATAATGATTTCTTTGTAGAATCCAACGAGGCCGATGTGCAGGAATAAAGTCTTCATCGTCTGTACTGACTTCAAATACCAAATCATACAGTGCTCGTGCCATTTTATTTTGCACTTAAGCAAGATTAGTGAAGTAATCGAGCAGTTAAAATTTAATCTCGCTTAAGACGAGAAAATCGAGTTTAACTGCTTGGTAAAACCCAAAACATAAATAATCGAGATTAAGTGCCGTTAATCGATATATATTCACTTAAACTTGGTTAGTGAAACCGGCCCTTATACTGTTCAATTCACCGCAGCGCATACCCGTCGTACTATAAATGCTGACTGCTTACGGCTTTACAACCTGCATTGAATTCCAAATAACAGAACACAAGTAAATCATAATAATATGATTGTAGGGCAGTCAATGCCTAGAAATACATAAATAATTTAGGTGAGCACTCTATTGCTGGTAGCACTTTACGGAATAAATTTTTAATAGATGATTAACTTGATAGCTATGTTTTAATACAGTACACATTATTAAACTAAATACGTATGTTGAAATATATATTTAACTAAATAAAAAAAGATCTGTAATATGCCTGAAATGTGTTAGATGTTCAGTTGTATTTATTTCGCAAATTCTTACGAAACGCATGCATTTCAAGGAAAGAAAAATATTAAACTACTCAATATTTAAATATGAGTTTCTATTAATGGGAGTGTAAGTAGAAATATGTAACTAATATTTATTTTAAACTTTCATTTTAGTTATAACAATAAAACCTAGAGTATTGCTATAAATTATAAATTTAATCGCGATGAGTCATTACGAGAATTATTTGAACACGTTTGCAGACCAAATTGCAGTTATTAGGTTAATTCGGATGTTAATGAGACAATGTTTATGCAAACGATATTATCACAACGAAGTGGCCGATGAGAATGAAACTGCCCTTTTTTGTGAGTAGGCCTACATAAAATACGATATCTGTAGAAATCCTAACAATAAAGCTACTTAATTACAACCCCAGCCTGCTGTAAACAATACAATTCTAATACATGCTATAATAATTAAATACGTTCGTTTTGTATTCAACATAATATTATATTAATATTCGAACAGTAACATTACACTACACTTGTACGTATTGTACAGAATCTCATTCCCCTTGAACCACTGCATTCAGCCTATAATACAGAATGTCTCTTAAACACAAAGTTGTATTAGTAAATTAAAAGAATAATATTTCCATTGCATCAAATGTGAGTTATATATTCTAGAAAAGTTGCCAAAAAGGATTTTAAAAACATTGATTTTCTCCTTGCAACCCTGTTTAAAAAAATTAAACATTGGTATACTGTAGCTTTGCGATAGGATATATATTCACACATGTTGTTGCATGAAACTGGAAACACAGCTGTGGACGTTGTAATGTCATGCAAAAAAAAAGTGGAAGAAAAAAACAGTGCTGTCGGTATTGAAAAATAAATTCAATCTATTAAAAATAAAGTAAATCAACTAAGCGACAAAGTGTTGTCATATCGTCATACTGTTAACCTGCAATAAATTAATGAAAGTATTTCGAATAAGAGAAAATACGTGCCACAAAATATTTCATTATCTGGATAAAATTTTATGAATATAAGGTTAGGTTATTTTTAAAATAATTTGGGTCTCAAGGTGTGCGTGAACTATATTGTTGGTAGGTGGTTTGTATTTTTTAAATGTTAGATTAATCCTTTTCTCAGAATTGTATTTTACAACTATATGAATATGATAAGAGATGATGGTTTGTCACAGGAAAACTTGATTGTTTGCTGGATTTCAATGTACATTCAGTCTACCGTACGATTAATGTCTTTAAAACGTTCGTGAAGCTGTTTCCTTAATTGACTGAGAACATAAGAATTCCGCTCTTGTAATATTTGATGCCTGTCATTGGTCTGAAAACAGCTATGGAGTGTCAGACGTATATCACCCAATCATACATGTTGCGAGAAACCACAGTGTTTTCAAGGGTATGTTGACACAAATATTGTTCTCGATATACATCATCTCTATATATGATACACCAATTGTTTACAAAATTTATTTTTAAGTAACAGTGCAGTCGTAACATTAAGAAAAAATGGTGGCGTAATATACATCTGCAGTAACACTGTACTTTTCACAGTTTCTTATCATAATCCCTAAAATTACACAGAAGGGAGCCAACCAACACAGTAATTTCTTCTATGGTAATCATAAAGACTAGAAGATGAAGGTCTGAAGTATATAATACAAAATTAGTATTATGTCATTGTACTTTTAAAAAAACTAAGAGCCAATGAAAATAGGCAGACATAAGCTTTAGTAGTACAGAGTAAGCTTTGACATAGAATTTCACAATTCTAGTAACTGTAGGTTCATTCTCTTCCGCTTGACTCTGTCAAAATAAAGCAGGCATGATTTACATATTTATATCTTTATAAGACGGGCATAGATCTAAATACTTTATTATCCAAAAATGATAAATGATATGTGTAAATAAATTAAAGGTGAATGTGTCATATAACACAGCAACTATGTATATGACCAGTTTTAGTATAATATTTGTTACCAATTTGCTGACAATAGACATTGAGTTTTGCCTGAGAAATAAATCAATATTATATATTTGTAAATAATGTGTTTATAGTTAGGTTCTAGATTTAGGTGTATTTGTGAAATCTAAAGAAAATTTTGTTTACATGATAAATGAAAAGTTTTGTCATGTGAAGCAATGCGAAATTAGTGTGCGCATGTATGTATATATTTATATGAATTTGTTTATTTATTTCTATGTACACACAAAATCACGATGTGAGATACAAGTAATAAAGAAACGAGAAATATACATACAGAAATTAAGAATGCCTGTGTTGCAGTTTTATATCAAAATGAATCTATAATAACTGTAATATTCACTCAAGGAATAAATGTACACAAGAATTTACATCTCTTATTAATTGAAATAACTATTTAATTAATTTAACATAACGTAGCTATGCAAGTACTTAAAATAAATTAATAATAAAAAAATTGCTAAACCTAATCATAAATACAAAAGCAACACGAACTATACGTATTTAACAACATTAGTTATTTACGAAGACATATTTTATTTCAGTAAATTTACCTTAATAAATCAAGTAAAAGTCATTTAAAATTATTCAAAAAAATCTACAATAGGATAATCTGAAGTGTTGAAACTTAGGTTACAATTATTTACGTAGCTATTCTTAACATTGCTGAAAACAAATACTTAGGTACTGCATTTAACCGACTGCTAGCTACTATAAACGTCCATAGTACTGTAGTTACTTGTTAGGTAAATGTAAACGATGCAGCTCACAAAGCAAACAATCGTCACGTGATGCATGTGTACCTAGTGTACAAGTGGAGAGGTGTTCATAGCTTCCTCTAGAGTCACGTCATAAGCTTGTTCCGAGAAGGACGACAATTTCAAGGACGCCAGGCCTCACGCCTAGCTCAGCGAAGAGAAGACCGCAGATATAAAACGAGGGCAATCACGTCCTGCCAAGATTTTCTGGCCCGGTTATTCTCCCCTTCTTCGTGCGTCATTCTCGCGAATCAGCCGAGTGTCCTCTCCTTCTCTTTACTCCGGTACTGACCTGGAGAAGTAGGTCAGCGAGGTGAGGCCATCTTCAAGGCGACGCGACGATCTGCTCTCCCTCAAGCAGCTTACACTACCTGTTCGTAATAAAGTGAGCAATATTGATTCCCGGACAAGTTTTGTCAACAACTTTTTATTAACTTCTCCTGTTTATATGTAAGATTACAGTGAAACCACGCAATTTAATTTTCGTCTTCTTCCAGACGTCGGAATAATTTGAAACTTTACACACATATATTAAAAATCAATGACAATGTCATAATTCCAGAGTTATGGCCTAATAGGAAGGGGTATGGAAGAAGCTGCCGTGTCTAGACGTAATAAAATCATTGGTTAGTCCAGGGTGTTGCCCATAGTACATGTAGGGCCTATAAAAGAAATATCGGTCTGCCAAAATTTATGTTAGGTACCACTTGTGAAATCAAATGACTAAAAATAAATATTGTTGCTTACTCAGAACAGATGACATATTGAATTTTCTAGCAAAAGAGCCAATGGTTCTCATCCTTGAACCCGGAGTATGGTATTTGGCAGTGTAAACTAGCCAAGGAAGGTAGGGAAAGGTATTTCGTTTTATTGTGTCACAGGGAAGTTGTGCCACTTGGGTTTGTAATGCTACTGCCAAATTTGAGAGTTTGGTAAGGAAAATCTTGTTTTTATAAAGTGTGGTGATATTATTACTATTACTATTATTATTATTATTGTTATAAGGAAGACATTTGAGAAGCACATGAGACGTACAGATTGAGTTTTAAAAAGTGGTTGTAGCAAACCTGAAACTAGTAGCCAATAACTGACATTATTTCCAGCGAGAGTTTCATATCTCAGAATATATAAATTCGGAAGATAGACTATAAAAGGACCACGCCTTTATTAAGGGCACGATATACAACAATTTTCACTAACATGTTTTTATTTTTATGTTTGTACTAGATTTTTTTCCCCTTATTTTAGACACAAAATATGACTACATTTTTCTCTTATGATTATTTTTTCTCTGTCATAATTTTTTCGTAATTGCTCGTTAAAGTCAAAATTTGCATGTTACCGTTTTAAGGACGACATTAAAACCAACTCACTTACCAAACTGAAAACATTCACAATGAATAACGCTGTCCTAGACTACAAGCTCACCTCTATTAAACCACAAAATAAACTATATTTGCATTTGAAAAAAAAAACTTGAATTTTTAAAAGTCTTACTTCAAATTTCAGCATTTAAACTTAATTGTACAATAAATTGTAGCCTGTGACACTTTATCCACTGTGAATTTTGTTCAGTTTGGTATGTGTGTTAGTTTCAGTGTTGTCCTTAATTAAAACAGTAATATGCAAATTTTGACTATAACGAGACATTACGCAATAACTACGCGAGACAAAATTTTTTCGTAATATTACAACGAAGTCAAATTTTATGTCGAAAATAAGAAAAAATTTATTTTGTATAAATTTAAAGAAATAACATGGTAATGAAAATTGCTGTAGTTTCTGGACAGGTAAAATGTAAACGATGCAGCTCACAAATCAAACAATCGTCACGTGATGCATGTGTACCCAGTGTACAAGTGGAGAGGTGTTCGTAGATTCCTCTAGAGACACGTCATAAGCTTGTTGTAAATTGCTTAAAGATATTTAAGGGGTTGGGCCCGACCAACTCACGAGACTCAAGTGCTGATTGTATTAGGTTTAAGTACTCACTACTATCGCTTTGCGCATGGGTTTGCGATAGTTTCCCAGCCTCTTCACAAGCTTGCCGAGGCAAAGAGGAAGTTGTTGTGTTACGCTGAATGTTAAACTGCTTTTAGAACATTGAGAGAAATTCAAACGGCTCTTCCAGTCTTACGGTTTCAAAGTGGCAGAGGTGAATTTATTTTGGACACAGATGCAACTAATATAGGTATAAATGCAGTATTTATACAAGAATAGTATGGAATGGAAAGGCCCTGCATTGTTTAAGTGAAGTATGGCACGTACATAAGAGGAAGTACCGCGTGACATGTAGGGAGTTTCTAGCCATATTGAAGGATATGTTACATTTGTTATCCGTACCTAATGTGGTAGACATTTAATTATTTGAACTGACCAAGCTTCATTATGCTAGCAACTCAGTTAAAACAATCCCATTCACCAGACAACCCAGAGCATGAATAGAAAATACAACACAGACCTGGATGTCTTGACAATAGTGTTGATGCCCTTCCAATCACCACTTTGAGCCCAAAAGGGAAATAGTGGTTGCTCTTAACCATTCGAAGGACAACAACTAAAAAAATTACTTCCGTCTGAACTTATGAGAAATTCAGGAGGTACCCAATGTGAATGAATTTACATGGCGAAATACGACTAATTGGATGAAAGAGGCTCTCCGACCAAAGTTGGGGAAAAAAATACAAATTTCGGTACAGTCAAATCATATCACGCACAGTGTAATTCACTCCCTCAGAAGAATGTGGTTTTTACAGAAATAGGAAAAGCAATTATGAAAATCATACACAATTATATTAAATCATTAAATAATTCAAATTTCCATATGTGTTAAAAGAACTACACAGAACTGCAGCAGGTGGATACTTTCGTATAACTAAAAGCTCAGATAGAGCTCGAGGTTTTCCAGGCTCCATTGTCTGCGTAGATAACCAATATCTCAAAGATCAATAGACGAGGTCCTCTCCAAAAATGTAAAATTAGAGGTCTATTTCAGAAAATGTCAATAAATATTGTCGGCCCTACACCTACTACATATAAAGGTAATCCGAATACACTCGTGGCAAAAAAAATTATTTTACCAAATGCTCTGAAGTCATTTATCTACCCAGTCAAGAAAATCGTAACGTGGCCGAACCCCTAGTGAACAAAACATTACCAACATTTGGTGTGCCTTTGAAGCCTCATTCGAGTCAAAGGCAAAACTTCGAAGTCGTGCTGTTTTAAGAGGTATCGCGTATTTTTAGAATAAAGAAGACTCGAACCACTCTACTGCGCCCTCATTCTGACAGAATGATCGAAAGACTTCAGGCGTACTTGTCAACATTTGTCACTGACCATCTTAATTATAGGTTTTTCAATGTGATATTTCTCCAGGCATATTGTTCGGCAGACCGCGAGTCAACAAGGATAACATTTTCAATTATATTGTATTGAAGGGAACTCTGCTTTTCACGCGACATTCTATTAATTCTGTTTATAGTAAAATAAATATCAATTTCAAAAAAACTCAGTGAAATCAGCCAGAAGCCGATCTAAAATAATTACTTACGTCTGTGTCAACCTAAATTCTACAGCGACAGGATGAAGGAATGTTATGACCGAAGAACTTCATATGAAAATGTCTTTGAATGTTTCATGTTATGAGACAGAATGACAAACTGTATTATTTTGGACATACGCCATTGCAATATTATGTCGTCCCAGAAATCATAGGGGACAACATAATATTGCAATGGCGTATGTCCAAAATAACACAGTTCGTAACTTCATTGGCGTCATTTTACAGTTCTCAAAAAAAGTTCTATCAAGTCACAAAAATATGTCTCGTTGTAAAATAACGAAAACACTTGCAAATGTCAAAGAATTGTTTTCCTGCGGACATGACGCTGATGATATTTTTCATGTGGCAAGTTAGCTATGACGTAATTACACTCTACTGTCAAGTTTCAAAACTCCATTGGTAATGTAATTTTGAAGTCCTGAAAAGTAACGATTTCGTCTTGTATGACTTTCCACTGTAAGTTACTGCCGACGTTAATCCTGGACCGATTCAGTATAATTTCTCGTGTTAAATAAGTCACGCGGATTTCTCTATTGTTCCCGGAAAGTGCATTTATACGTTCAGAATATTGTTTTGTCAGATGGCGAACAAATACAGGCGAGATCAACCTTTAAACAACTATTTTCTTATACTTGACGACGATAACGTGAGAAAACCTGTCACGACCCGTGTTTAGGCCTACTGCAGATAATTTGCCATCTGGAGAGAAATTTTCAGACGAGAATGGATTCTCATATTGTTAACTTAGCTTCGCATGATTCAAGCATTAAGATTTAGAACCTTCTGTCCAAATCTGTATTTCCAGAATTCATAAGATTATATAAATCGTGGACAGTACTGTTTCTGATCATTTTGTGTCACCAAAGTTATTATCCTACCTTTCCTCATTTACGTTTAATTCCGAAGCTTTACTAATCAATACTCATATTTTATTATATACTTCTTTAAGTTTAATGCTATAACAATATTCCTAGCTGGTGAGTTGGTGAGTCGCTAGCAAACATTTATGTATCTTCGCGGTAAATGCAGCATCACTTTGTAACAGTCCGAAAGTGTATTAAAGCGGCGGGTAAACAACAAATATTAGTTTGGCAGGCTGTACAACTTAACACATTTGCACTTGAGCCATCCTACCTTTAAGATAGCGTCGGTAATCTGCGAAAAATGTCCAAGTAAAAAAATTTTAATTAGATGAACTGAGAACAAATTGCTAAGAATGTGTACATTGTCTTGTACAGTAAAAACTTCACAAGTAGAATGTTTACTGGTTGTTGGGTATTGTTGCCACCTTAGAGACGAACTCACTGAAACGATATTGGTGTACAGGAAATAATAACTAAATACACTTAATCAGTCTTACGTGGTTTATGGTACATGATCAGAGTTTTACAAGCAGAAATGGTAACGTACATTTGGTCACATTCATCTCTAAGCATACTACTTTGAAAATTGGCTACCCTGACACGTTCATTGATGCAAGGAGTTTAACATGTTGCAGTTGGTAGCTAACGTTCAGTGATTAGGGGATCATTAATTACAATGACCAGCAGTGTTCGTGTGGCTTGATTAAACAATAATTGTTTGTAACGGTCATTCAGGATAATGTAAGCACTAAAAATTTAACCTTTGAAAAATATCACCAGCCACTAATACATATAAATCAACATTAATTATAGTTGTCTTACTACTAGAATAGTTCGCAGCGAAAGTACGCAATATAGTTCCGTGTGTTTTCATATTTAAATATAGCTGTACAGAAACTAAGTCAACTGAAATCGTAAAAAAAATATTTTTTTATATAATTAATTAACATTTTTACTAAACAGTATTGATACATACCGATTGCACAATTAATCTTGCAAGCGCAAACATCAAGTGACGTGTACGAATTAGCTGAAATTTGAAATTTAGCAAGGCTCTCAGCTCAATTTATTCCAAACCACTTTTCATACACACAGCATCAGAATGAAAAGTTGACAATCGATGGCGCAACAAGCAAAGGAAAAAATGAAAGAAGGCGGCGAAGCAAGTAAGTTACTGAAGATATGTCACGAAACAAAGTCTTTGAGTTTGTAGCTTTATAATTAGATAAGTTAGGCTCAAGTACAATAATATTTTTAGCAACACCGCTAATTCTTAATTTTTACTAGCACCGATGGTCTATTGTATGTAAATCGTACGTAATATCTGAGAATAAATATTTAATATGTTTTCTTCTGCTACTGGTATTTCAAACATTTGGAAGTTTTGACCAAAAGTAGATATATTTCACAGTTCTAGAGTTGTTTCTATCTTAGTAAAGGCTTATAAATTAAACAAAATTTCAAGAGCACAGAACGCAACAAGCGCAAAACATTCGTCACTTAAAAACATTGCAACAATGAAAGCTATTTCTAACCTAAAACTTAAAATATTTAGCAACTGCAGCAAATTATTGCCCTTCGAATGTTTGTTACGGTCCTACATTATTTAGTTATTTTAATATATTTATTAGGTAAATTTTAAAATGTAGCAAACCATTTTGAAGCTGATAAACATGTACGTTGCGATCGTGTATTACTGCTTGTATTACATGTTTCTTAAAAGAGGTGCGTTGTAATGGTTACGTCGTCTGCGTTTTGCATTTCTTCATTGTTTATAAATCCGACCTTCAGTCGGCTAAGAGTAAACGAGCCGACATTAAACTGAGTAGGTATGCCTTCCTTAAGTGCCAGTACTGGTAAAAAACTGTTTCGTTTTACTCAAGAACACGATGACATAAATGTAAGCTGTGCAAGGATGGGAGCTAATCGTATGCAGTGATTGTTTTTTTAGTTCCAAGAAACAAACATAAACGATTATAGTTAAATATTTAAACCATTAAGTTTGATACGTCAATTTAAATATTACAATTTCTCAATCAATTGTTACCAAAATAATTACTCATAATCGGATAAAGTTACCACTCCAGTTAAAGTATCCTCACTTGACGGCACCGCAATTTATGACAAAATAAATCAGTTCCCAGATTTCAAATGTATATTTAGAAAACCATCAAGTACCATTGAATGGACGTAATACTAACAAATCATGTGAGAACACACTAATAATTAAATACAGCACAGAATTTGGCATACTGTCGTTTGCCACTGCGTACTTCTTAGCTAAGTCTTGTTCTGTTGCAGATTGTGTTCCTACACAGCCGTAGCATGTTTACCACATTCCACCTGGTATCGGTTGTAGTGATCAACATCAGTCTCCTGATGGTTTATCCATGGAAACAGGAAATCAGGGTCAATCACCTCCTGCAATAGAAAATCGTGATGTAGACAAAAACGATACTGTAGGTACCGTGAAGATAACGACATCTCAATCCTAGTGATGAGTACAGGCACTCTGTAGCAAGCTCATTTGAAGAGTATCTGGCTCAGAGTAAGAAAAAAAATTAAACCATTGGAGGAAGTTAAACCCCGCGAAGAGACTAAAAAGTAAATCTAACGTAAAACGAAAGTCAAGGATGTCATGTGGCACAAAAAGGATAGAAAGCCAGGTAAATCATCAAGGGTACGTTGACAGCAAAAAGTGTCGATGGACGAGTACTACAAACTTTGATGAGAACACTAGATAGCAACTGCGCTCAAAATTTTACAAACTTAATTACTTTCGACAAAATACCTTTATTACACATGATTTCATAATTTTTCAAGTTTGCCGACGAAAACCCAAATAGTAGGAACAGGTACAGGTAAAAGTATTGTCAGTAGTAGGGTCTATTCAACTGTAGAAGACAATGCGGCATCGCGCGTCTGCCAAGGGTTCTTTTAAAAATATTTTGCATCAGCCACTACACTGTAGAAAAAATATTACAAGCAATGAGTGAGCTCGGTGTGTTAACTGGTAGTTGTCAGCGTGTACACCACAAACCACAAAATAAAATAAGACCATACGTAACTAAGGCAGTGAAATGACACACAGAAAGTTCCCCTAAAATGGAATAGCATTACTGCCGTCAGTCAATAAAGTGAAAATTCCTAGATCCTAAATTTTTCATTAACAAAATGTACGCGTTTTATATTGAACACGGTAAAGAGAAGAAAAGAGAAACCAATATAGAATAACCAATAGTTTCACAAATAAGAAACGAATTTATTTTTGCTAACACTATAATCTCTTGTTCTTCAAATCAAATAAGGACCATAGTATAAAGTGCAAGAACTATTCAAGCCCATAACTTAAATATGGATTGAAAACAGAATACGGAGCACATATATAGAAAAGAGACGAAGTCAACAGTGCCAAATAAGTTCATTAACAGCATGTAATGCATGACAAAATGTTTGCAAGTGCATGAAACATTCGACCTGCAAAGTATTTTTTGCAAATTTCAGCGTCCAGTGATTCAAAAATGTACTACAGCGGAAATATTTATGATACAATATTACATTTAATGAGTCACCTGTTACCCAAAAGGCACAGTACTTTGCAAGTCTTAGTTGTGTTCAAAGGGACGTTGTGAAATTAGCACAGCACTGCTTATATGGATACGATAATTACCGTACGGTGACTGAAATGTCACTGCTCTCGGACACGTGTAGTGAAATTAGTTCATTACATATATGTTTGTATTTTATACAACGTAATCACTTTCGGATAGTTGAACAAAATTGTATGGAGAAAAACCACTCCTGCATGAAATTGGATAACGCAAAATAATTTGCATGACAAAATGTAAAGATTTGCACAATGAATGACTGGCTAATTTATTTATTTCGTCTGGCTCGTTTTACGAGGGTAAAGAACAAAACGAGTGGCAAGTTCATGGTTAGGAAGCTAGTTTATTCAGACAGTATCGATTTAAAAAAAAATTAGCAGCAAAGATCAGTTTAAACAAAACCATTGACAATTAGTTGTGCCATGAACTTTTTAGCGAAAAGAATTTTGCCCTGATTTGATTTAGTGTCTTACGTGCACGTCTGCAGTTCTGCTTTGTGGTTATTCGCAGTGTGTCTGTGTGAAGTGAAGCCTCCTATTTGACTGAGCCAATCACAGTAAAGTTAATGCAACACAACACGTCTGTAATTTGCGGGTATAACCCCAGGACACGTGACAGGTAAAACATCCAATCACCGGCCATGAAAAATAACTGCAGTTGTACACGTAAGGCATTGAAACAAACTGGGGCAAAGTAAAGTTCATGATCCTAACAATTAGGGCTAAAGAGTAAAATGGTGCACAGTAAAGACACTGCGCTGTGAGAAAGACAAACCAGGTGTTATCGTCCTCAAGAATAACAACAATCATATAGAGTTTTAATACATTCGTACTGCTGGACGTGGTCCACCGATTCGCATGCCAAGAGAACTCTCATACCTGAATCGAACACAACTGCCGATTTCAGAGGCAATGAAAAAAAAATCTCTTGAAACGATTTAAGCCGCCAAGACTGGCACACCGGAACTTTATGGATAGCTTCCTTAATTTGACTGTGAATAAAAAAAATAATTAAGTGATTCTGCGCCCACGCATGCCGTTTCCAACTCAAGAGAATCGTGTGATGTGTGAATGTATTCCAAAGTTTTCACGTGGCGTGTTTTAGTGAAGTCAAGTATAGTAGTTTCATTTCAGTCACTATACTTGTGGTTCAATTTTGTTTCGAATGTAATTTTTGGCTTAATTTGTATCGTGTTCCGGTCTACTAATCCAACATCGTGTAAAAGATACCACACAGTTAAATACTAGGTTTTATTTCGTTTACGAAATAATTAAAACAATTTTAGTTAGTTTTATAAGAACAAAATATGAATGAATCATAGCCTAACAGTTATTGCTTCTCATGGCACTGCCATTTTCAACTTTACAGTCATAATAATCACAATAAAAACGAATAATTGGCTGTGACTCAAAATCATTAATTACCTACACTCTGTGACTTTAAAATGTAGTTATTGCCTTGTAAACTTAGAAACCAGGTTATTAGTGTCCTCTAAAATATTTAATCGTATTTTCCCACACAATAACATTTATAGCCATATCACTTTTGGCAGTATACCGTCGAAGTATATTTTAAGAACTTGTTGAAATGTTTGAACTTCTTATTTGCTATTATTTGTAACGTCCTGTTTAGGAGGATTGTACGTTTACATGTTCTAGGTGTTAGTGACGTGTTCTGCAGACTGTGACTTATTAATATCTAAGAATAAAACCAAAAATCTAATTCAAAGGTGCAACAACCTGTTCGCGCCTACCGTATATTCACACCACGCAATAAGAAATGCCTCCTTCCCCCTCCTTCCTTCCTAGGAAAAACCTTTGTGATACTAATTTTGTATAAATTGTTATCATGTTTTGCTTTCTCTATGAGACTCAACCAAGGCTAGCTTGCTCAAAATTAAATTAACATTTACCAATGCATGCAGAGAAAGACATTACATTAAGTTTAACATCCATTACCTAAATCAATCACAGAATATCAGGGAAAATTTAATAGTGGATTCGTTTACAGAAAAGGTAAGAAAATTGCTCAAAACATTTACGGGAGATAAGGCTAATAAATAAAAATAATAATGTATTACAAGAGAAAATGAAATTTAATAGTATGTAGCTGTCGACAAGATTGAAGGATATTAACGCTCAAAATGTAACCAGAAATTGTCCTTGATTTAAGAATCAAAATAGAGGAATTATCAACTACCTCCGGCCAATGTACCGAGAACCATGCGAGAGAGTCGTGCCTTAGTACAGATATCGTATAAATTGTCTCTCCAAAACTATATCCTTTCGTTCTTGTACTGATGTGCAGGCTGACTCTGTCGCTATAGAAAGAAGTCACAGTACCGTGAACAATCTTCTACTGCAGCACTTATGAGGATGTGGTACATAATTCAACACTAAAAGCATTCATCTATAACTGTAGGTTTCTTGAAGCCAATTTGTGAAAATTAAACAATAGCAATCCTAGACCATAGTTTAGCCAACGTTTTAAACAAAATTGTTTCCGGTGTTACGAACTTCTGAGGCACAATCTCTGACGCCGGAACCTCGTGCATTTAACTGCGGCGCAAGAGATCACGTATAACGAATTAGTAATGTTGGACAAATCTTTACTCATAAAGTTGGCAAATGCCGTTACCTAGGATTGTCATTGAGTATTTTATACATATTGGCTTTGAAAAAAGCATAGGTATCAATTTATGTTTTCAGCGTTTATTTATCTACCACACACTCTTAAGGTCCACGTCGTCCGACCGTCCCAGTTTTCCATCACAAGGATAGACCTCTGAATCTCGAACTATCCTGGTCGTGGATATAAAATCAAGCCTTTCTAGGCTCGCGTCCATTTCAGAATTTTTCTCCAAAAAACGTTCCTACCACATAATACTCCAAAGCACTCACAACAAAATCTCCTTGCTAACCTTCTGCACTTACAATCGATACTAGGTGGTTTCCAAACAAAAATTATATAGAGAAAATGTCAACAGCTGTGTTACATTTAAATATAATTATTTACGTTATTTAGTAACCAAATATTAATATAATATAAGAACTATAGCGAGGTATTCAAAGTTACAGTTAAAATTACATCTGTAATATAGGCAAGTACATTAGATATATTACCCCTTCAAGCCTATGGTCGGTGTCCATTAGTCTCTTATTATCTTATTTGACATTTTATTTATCTGTGCTTTCTCGCACTTGTTGGTGTGTCTTATCAATTTATCTTAGTCTGTTTTCCACCTGGTTTTCTAGTGAATTAAATTTCATACCTACAGCCATGTTCAAAAGACTAGAATCAGCCGTTGTCGGTTGCGTTTTTGACAATGAGATTTTCCACGCCAGAAGGTCATAAAACGAAACTTTCTGTCGTGTTGTTTACGTCCGTACCTAAATTATTAAACTATAAATTTTTTTCTGGCAACACAGAAACTAACTTATCTTATTTCGCCTCGAACGTAGAATATTATTATGTTACCCTCCGATGCAACAAATACTATTATCTTCCTAAAACCAGTACTCGTTCAATTATTTTCTGACGGCGTAGCCTTTATTTTCATAGGAAAATAATATATGCTTGTGTAAATTTAGTTGGACAAAACATTAATGCTGTTTTTTATGGAAACGTTTGTCTCTGAAACTCATTTCGTGTTTCCTAAATCCTCTCTTTATACTCACATTATTTAAGTTTGTCTCTCTCTCTCTCTCTTTAAAGGTATCATTTATTCTTCTTTGCGACTCTTCAAACCTGACAATTTACTCTATTTTGTCACCACTTAATCTTTTGTTTATTCCAGTTTGTGTCTATGCATACCTATCACTTATATTAGTTCCTATTGCCTCAAATTGCCCCAGTAAAATCGATTGTGCGTCTCTTTTTACGTCATAAATTGCCTGTCCGTGACCTCTTAAGACCTCAGAAGACGTAGCATCACTCGCGCCATCTTGTATTTCTTTACGTCTACGTGACCGCAAGACAGAGTCGATTACAAGCTATCTGACATCATGTTCTCTACATTACGTGTTCCATGTTCTTCATATAATCCTGCAAGAGCAACAGTATCATCTTTCAAGTTGTCTTCGTGCAATGATCTTCACTGGAAGCAGGCTTCACACTAGGTGTTTGACACTGCGAGAATTTGTAAACCCTGAAACTTATGTTCGAACAAAAATTTTATCTTGGATATGTCATATAACGCACCGCTTGGTCAGATAAGTCTCTGTATGTGTACTTAAAAACAAACAAGAATAATAGTTCCTTTAGTCGAAGAAATAATTGTTTACAGAAGATAAAGTTAGCTGGTCGCCTTTATTGGGGCATATATTTACAACCCGTAAGGTAATAGCATAAAAAACCATTTAACATAATGCGTAAAGCAAATTCCAACAAACACTAATACACAACATACATTTTTCACCCACCAACTCAACTACGTGAAAGAAAATAGAACTTACACAACTCTAACTTAAAAGTTGAAAAAACATGAGACCACTCATGTAAGTGTAAACATAGTGAGATACTAGTATTCCTTAAAAAATTACTCTGTGTCTAATTAACTGAAAGTAAATTTGTTCCTACAGTTAAATTTTAATTTGAAAAGCGTAAAGTAATTTTATTAAATTTTGGCCGAAATGTATACCAATAAGTACTCATAAATTAAAATGGCTTTAGACAGAGTACATACTGTAATAATCTTGATAATTGCCTCTATGTTTAACCCAGCAAATTACGGATACTATTTTAAGTACCTACATCTTACTGGTCGAACCTTGTTCAGACTGGACTGCAATGTATATACATATATTACAAACACGGTCACTTCTTTAATATAGAACACATAGTACAACACAGCACAATTAGAGCGTTACTATAATTTCTGTAAGCTTTGTTGTGTCCTTATGTATATTTAAGTATCGTACAGCAATGGAATCTATGTAGTGATAGTTGACACTATATTTTCACGAAAAAGTCAAGGAAATATTTATTTTTATCTCAAACAACTTTTGTTAACTATTCCACTTGGTGCGTTAGTTGCCACTACTAGCACGAAAAAAAAAAAAATAAAGTTGCTCATCTTTCCATTAGGTATATTATCTTTGGCTGCTTTAGTTCATGGCCAGACGCAAGGCGCCACAATCACTAGGTGTATTCGGTCAAAGATGTTAACATAGGAGATACCAATCTAGTAACATTATATTTTTTCTATGGTTGAACCCTTCTTGTTACTAGAGATGATCATGTGTTTTTCATACCGCTATGCATAATCGAGTTAGGTAATCTGGATATTTAATAGGTAGAGACACGCAAAATTCGCGTTATAATTTTGTAGCAGACTAAACTTCACTTTCCTATACATAACAGAGCATAATGTACGATTCAATTGGCCATTAACTTTTATATGTTGTAATTTACGTGTGTTATGTTTTTACAGAGATTGGCCTCTCCTCCGTGTAAGCATTCTCCGCGTCAAGTCACGATAATATCGGCCAGAGGGAGACGTCGAACAAGCCTATAGTCACTTGGAGTCTAGTCAGCTTTCAGAAAATAACGCGAATTTTGCATGTCTCTATTAATAGGTATACCACTGCGTCGTGTTACCACAGAATAAAAATAACATTTATTTATTCTGTGGTGATAGTGAGGTGCATAAAACAATTGTACCATAGCGTTTAAAGGCAAGCATAAAATACGTCAAGACTTCAGAGGAGCTTACAAAATACAGAAATCTTACGGCCTCGCGTCGAGCGTAGTTGCAGAAAGACTGCGGATGACTGGTGAGGGGTTTCTCGGCAAGTCCTTGCAGGCGATTCCCCTCTCAAAAACACTAAATTCATCGCAAATTTAGGGACTCTAGTCAAATCCACGATCCCTTTCGATTCAACTCAACTGCCTTAGTCTGCACGTCTTACGTTTCTAATGTTTAGAATGATTTTTAATAATTTATGTATTAATATGCCTTCTTCACTATTGCCTGGGATTTTATAACTACAGGACGAATTAAGATAATATTCAAATAATATATCTTTTTCCCATAAGTTTGGTAAAATTTTACAACTAATGAGAGGCAGAAATGTTTTATATTTTATGATACGTGGCACAAAGCAGGACAATTTTACTTCCAAAATGAGCTGGAAACGTCTATTTCATCCTTTATACTGCCAACATTGTTTTGTATTGAGTCACGAATCACAAAATTATTAAAAGTATTACCCATAAGTAGCTGCAAAATTTTACCGAACTTATGTGAAACGGAGTATATTTTGTTGAACTAAGGTTAATTTAATATTTCACTTGGCAAGCCACTAATACAAGGAAAAATTCTAAAATATTTGCTATCGCTAAGAAAAAACAAACTAAATCAAATAAGGGAAGAGCATACTTAATATTTACGCTACATCGGTTATAAGGGCAAATAAGCACAGTGAAATAATTAATTATAGTAATTTAAGTATCAAATATACGTATATGAAAAGATCAGCTGTCCCGATTATTTAGAATCTTAAATATTATTTTTAATATTGTAGTAGAAACGTTTTATGCACACATTTGTTTAAAATTTTTTGAAATGGTTGAAAAAAGTAATTAAATTTGTTTTGATTATTGTCATACCCTTGTTACGGTATTGCTGCTCATAAATTTATTTACATCGCAAGACGTGTTTATAAGGATATTTAAACCAAACAGTTGAAATGTTTTCATACATTCACCGACTAATACGAGACCAACCCAAAAACAAGACTTCAAATTACTGCGACTTTAGCGGCAAAACGTTCCAAATCAAAAATTGTGACCATTAATTTATGCGTATCACTGTACTAATATTTTACATGTGAAATTGTGTTTTTCATTTTTCCTTGGCAGAGAGTATTAGGTTACTTATTACCCCGGGAAAATACACGGTTCATGTGGGATAAATCTAGAGCGTAATTCTTCAGTTACATCTGCATGCTAAAGTGGTTGAACGAATTTTGATGAAAGTGTCTTAGGTCTTGGAATTACTGACAGGATAAATACCACGAATTCCGTGTTTAGGTGTATGTGTCTGATATACCTACCTATATATAGCTATGTATAAAATAATGACATCGTGTATGTTGAACATTAATATTATGCTATGTAATGATGATGGGATTTGGTATGTTTCATGTGTGCAGTTCTTCACTTATTATTCTTACATATTACACATTCTGTACTTAATACTATTATGACCTGCGTTATACTAGTACTTATTTACTTAAAACTTTAACAATTTATGTAGTTTTATGTACATTTTTCCAAACGGAAATAAATCAAATAATAAAGAAACGCCGTAAATGCAAATTCATTTTTTTTATTTAGTAATAGAAAACATGCGGACATATCCGCAGGCAACAGCTGTTCTGTTAATATTAATATATTTTCTTTTAAAATTCAACAATAATAATATGTTACATTGTTTCTGTTTATTTCAACGTAACGCTTGGCATACATTGTTTACAGTATCGTCATAATGCAGTGCTAATTAATTTTACTCTGTAGTTGGCAACAGAGCACCAAACATGGGCACAGAGGACAGGTGCTCTAGTGATAAAACTTTATTTTTAATTCTTTATAACCAAGCTAACGAAACTGCGGTTAAAATGTAGCACTGTAGTATGTTGTCAAATAAAGAAAAATGTTTTGAAGAATATCTCTTGTACTCTTGTATGAAAATTTACTGACTATGCTAGAGCCGGCTTATTTCGTATTTTACCGTGACTGTTTCAAAATTTATTTAACGTACCAGAGACACACCAGTAAATGTCGTTTCGCCGATAGTCATAAGATTTGTCGGTAGTATGTCAAAGTCATAAACCAACGAGACTGACGACTCGGCAAATCAGGAGCGAGAAAACGGCACTGACTTGTAAGAAAAATTTGTAAAATATTTCATGAAAGTTATTTTGGAAAATTACCCCTAATAACAGAAAAACAAATCTACAAACGTCCAGCACCCTAACAGTTAATGCAGCAAGTATTCCAGACTCCACTGAAACCCTATACTGCATGACTTCTGCAACAAGCCATGCAACAAGATATTTGCACCAAGCCTGTTGCAAGCTCGGTGATACAAGCTTATTGCAAGCTTGCGAATTTAATTTTCTTTTATATTCCTAGATATGTTGGCAGAGTGGACACTGCAACACATTAAATTTAAGTTTGCAACATTCTACAGTCTGTAAGCTTACAACAAGCCTCGTTTTATGTTGGTTTTTAAAGTGTTGTTAATTCATATTAAAATACGTTGGGCTGAAGCTTGTAGCAAGCTTTTACAGTGGAGAATATAATGGTTGATCAACATAGAAAAATATTTGCTTCGGGCAATTATATATCCTATGGTGCGATACAAATTTGTATTTTATCAAACAATTTTTTTTCGCTGCTAAATCTATGAAACACGCTAAGTTTTGGTTTTGTTATTATTACACAATGTATGTTTAACAGGAATAAATTAACCACTCTTTTAAGGGAGCAAAATCAACTAAGCAACTATTTACATGGTTTATGAAACGATTGCACTGTTGTTCCGTCATATTCAAACATAAACGCTTCGAAGCACCAAACCCTTATTTTTGTGTGCAAGTTTGCTTTCAAGGTTACAAGGTTATTTGATTGGCTTGCACCCTGCAAGTCAAAATCAAGTGAGGTACCAATACATTTGCTCAAACTTGCGTGCAGTGTGTGATGGAGAACAGAAGTCAGGATTTATTGGCTAGGAGTCGGACCGTGGTTGTCAAGAATGCGAGTCCATTACTTACCATTACGCCACACGGCGTGGTAACCAGGTCAATGATACTCCCACTATCAAGGGTGATACAAGCATGGTGTACGATAACTCGCCCTCAAGAGAACTAGCGGGTTGTAGTTGATTGCTCTGGTCGATAGTCACGGCCACAACTTCCTCTCACAGCTGTGCAAGTGGCACAACAACTACGAGGTATCCGAGCATAGATATTTCTACTTCCTTCGACAACACCGCTTCCGTCTTCGTGGCTGCCCTAAGATTACCTTCTTCTAACCACTTGAGGGCGTTGCCCACCACGATCATCAAACGCGTCGCAGTGATAGTTAATAGTTTTTTCTACGCAACTATTCCGCATGTGGCAATTGTGCCAACGCATTAGACAAGGTCGAAATCTCAGTGTTAAGACAACATTATCATTAACTTTTTTTAGTGCCAATATCCGAAATATCGGCATTCATTGCCTATGCGAAAAATGCCAGAGGCCGATATATCGGCTTTATATTTTTAAAGACATATTTTACAGGTTTATTTTTAAATAATTTTTTTCTAGAAAAAATTTTAGTCTACAATTGCAATGGATTAAGGGAACCTTTAATTGCCAGTAGAATTATTTCCCACTTGATTTCATTGGTAGCTATCGAGGAATTTAGTTTTTAATAAATAATTGCAAAATTTCGGGAAAATGTTATGGCATTTTTACATGTATACCTCGCAGAAGGTTGGCACTAAAAGGGTTTAAAAAAACACTGCTTCTAAACTCTCGAACATAACTAAAATGGCCATTTCAGACTGCCGTACTTCAAAATATACTTACTGGATGTATGTGAAACTCATATATATATACGTACACTAAACTTTGCTGCAGACTTCCCACCAATAAATCTGCATTGTCACCGCTTGGAGTCCCATAGTAAAATAGATCGGTGGGATTACTTCACGATAGCTCAGCGCTTGGTTCGTTGAGGCGATGCGGCAGTTTATGTGGGCTTCAAGGTGACCCTTACGTCTCCGTCACTTCTAAGCCTCTAACGCGCAGGTAGGCGGCGCCCTTAAGAGCGTTGGACCCGAAAGTTTATATATATACATTTATATATATATATATATATATATATATATATATATATATATATATATATATATATATATATATATATATATATATATATATATATATATATATATATATATATATATATATATATATATATATATATATATATTTGTTCAACTTTTACACATCAGATAACATGCCATTCCCCAAATAATAAAAATGTATACCTCGTAACAATTGTGTAATCTCTCGTCAAAGTCACAAAATGGCCGTGCGGAGAAGTCAAAATTTAAAAATATTAGTTAACCTACAAAATCAAAATAACAGGAGCCGAGAGTCAGTCAATGCATTTTATGACGTGTTTGACATAAGTTAGTTTTAAAAAGTTCAGTAACAACCACAACACAGAATTATGCAAATCTGTACTCATTTTAACTTATTTCAATGCGGTTCACTCTTTCATTTTTTCACGCGATTCTCGCCTGCACGATACCTGGTATTTTGTTCATTACTGTGAACAGGTCTACTGTCTGGCGCCAGCTAGTCCCTACGGTGTGTAGGGCCTATGCAATTTTCGTCCGTAAAATATGTATCATTCATATCACCAGCCCGACGGCATAAGTCGTAGTAATGTTGTAAGTTACGATGTATTTGTTGCTGTGTTACTGTAGCGTACATGACGTTTAAGACGAAAAATTGATGTAGCCTACGCCAAGGAGTCAGAGATGGCGCGCAAACAGTATATGAAATAAGACGTATTTTATTTTACCTCTAAAACATTTCAACAGAGTCTCTCCTAATATTGTGTAGGCCTGTATGACAAAGTGCAGAATAGCACGTTAACTGTGATTTGAAAGAGTAAAACCTTTTTTAATGGCTGTCGTAAAATATAGACTCGTAAATTGCAAAATGTACCTCACCGCCTGAAAAAATTCTGCCAAACACGCTTTGCAAAAAGCACCAAATACGTCGGAATAACTATTACGCAGACGCTTTCGGCCATCATTTCGTAATACAGCGACTCATTAGATAAAATATTTTCATTGAATCTTGGAAAATATGAAATGAGCTAAATAAATATTTAATGTTATATCACAGAAAAATTTACATATTACACGAAATAGCTCAATTAGTATCATGTTTTCAAAATTGCAACTTGGTAAACATTTATAAACTGTACTACTCATCCACCAAAATATATAAATTCGAGTGTCTTCTTTTCTTCACTGTAATGATAGAACTACGTAATTTAGAATGCTTGAGTTTTATCTCAACAACCAATGAACGGCTACACGCCCATTCAGAGACAAACCCACTGAAAGATCCAGGAACAGGAAGGTGAGCTCATAAACCTAGCAAGTATATTTCCTTTACAAAGAAGTTAAAGAAAACTTTAATAGTATAACCCAGACAACAGAAAAAACTTGCTTCAAGCTTGCCAACGCAAGCTAGTAACCTTGCAGCAAGCATGAAATGGCAAACCAATAAACTTGTTACAAGCCTGCTGCAAGTTGCCTAGTTTACACATTTCTAACTTGCTACAAGCTTGATTTGTAAGCTCGCTGCAAACTGAATTTTCAAGCCTGCAGAATAAATCAAAATTCTATTTTCGGCAACATTTTCACTATTATTCAAACTTTCTTCTTAAATATTGCTTGCTCATAGACTTGTGATGTTAATTACTAAACATTACATTTCGGCTCCTGTGCCAAGATTGGAACCACTGACCCTTGGCTTCAAAGCAGGTATGCTAACCACTGGACTATTGCAAATATTTAATAGGTGTAGTAGTGCGGTTAGGTCGTAAGAGAACGAACTTTGTCATGGAAATGCTGATGTTTGCGAATATACTAACAACAATAAGGATATCAGATTTCTTGCAGTTATACGTAATATCGTAATAGTTGTTTTAGCTAGTATATGAAACAATGTTACTTTTTAAAGTTCTTGTTATTTTACAAAGTTAAGTTTAAATCAAGTTCGATCATTATTGATGGGCACTTAAAAAATATTTCACGAATTAAGATTGCTAAGTAAAATTTCAATGTAAAATCAGCTTAGTATAGTGGACAGGATGCTTGCAGCTCATCACATGACCAGACTTGATATTTAAGTGTAAGAAGTGTCAAATACAGCTTTGTCGCAAACTTGGTCCAGGCTTACAGCAAGACTTCTGAGCAAGATTGCTATGGCTAGTTAAATTTAATTGAAATGTAAACTTGCTGCAAGCTTGATTCAGGCTTGCAGCAAGTCTCGTTAGTAAGATTGCTATGGCAAGCCAAAATCGAGTGAAATGTAAGCTATCAAGCAGGCTTGCAGCAAGTCTTGTTAGCAAGCTTGTTATGGCAAGCCAAAATCAAGTGAATTGCAAGCTGGCGTTAGCTTACATCCCAGACAGCAGTAAAAGCTTACTACAAGCTTGCTGCAAGCTTATCAAGCCAAACCAGCAACTTTGCAACAAGTGTGTCACGACAAACCTAAAAGCTTGCTGCATGCCTGCTGCAAGTTGCCTAGTTAACACTTTTTTAATTGTTGCAAGCTTACATACTGATCTTCATTTAAGGTTAACTTGTAAGCCCTCAAGCTTAACACAAGCTTGCAAGAAATTTAACTGCAAGAATTTTTTTTAATACACTTGCAGGAAACTTGTCGTGCAAGCCTGCGAGCTAAAAAATACTTTTGCAGAAAGCCTGGTGTGCCAGCATACAATCTGACGTCAAATGCAAGGCT
Organism: Medauroidea extradentata; assembly: GCA_003012365.1. Lineage (NCBI taxonomy): Eukaryota > Metazoa > Arthropoda > Insecta > Phasmatodea > Phasmatidae > Medauroidea > Medauroidea extradentata. The sequence continues at coordinate 12,194 of PNEQ01002998.1, read as the reverse complement.
TGCAGTAAGCCTACCTAAGCAAGTTTATAACTGCAAGTAAAATGCAAGGCTTGCAGTAAGCTAACATGGTGTGTGGGAACAAACTTACCTACTTCTCTTTACCTAAGTACGAGTAATTTTAATAATCTACTATTTAATACAAAATTGTATGTGATTCATCAGCTCATTGAGAATGACATAATTTTCCTAAAAATGTGTAGAGAACCACAGCAAACACATACTTGCCTCTGGCTGCAGAAACTATTATAAGCAACACACAAAGACAATTTACACTGCAGCAACTGTGGCAAACGTCGCCGGATGACGCTGCTCGTCGACGGGTTTTCTCGAGGTAATCCAGCTTAAACTACCTTTCCCACTCCGGCGCTTCTTCATTGTAGTGTTCCTCCAGTCCAGTGAGTGCCAGATAGCTAAGAGATATCAGTCTGACAGTCGGCAATATGGGTGCGACGTCCTGCCCTTGGTACCTTCAATATAAGATATTTTATTTCATGTAGCAACTTAAGTAGGTTTCAAAAGAATTGTGTCGTTAATTTGGGAGGCTGGGTATAGTAGCAAAAGTATTATTTGCATGGCTGTCAGTGTAAATTTTGCACGTGTTAATACAAATGAACCCGTTCAACTGTCCTGTTGTATATCTGCATTTTTTTTTAATTCAAAATATTAAGTTGTGGGTTTTTTAATGTTTTATTGCACAGTTCATGGTATGTAAGTTCACAGTAAATTATTTAGTTCAAGCGCGCGGTTCACCTCAGCTTTCAACGTCTTTTTTATGTTTATATTTGTACCAGATATTTTTTTCTTATTTTAGACATAAATTGTGACTAAATCTTCCTCTTCGAAAATTGTTGTATCTCTCTTGGTGTTCGAGTAATGAGTCGTAAACATCAAAATTGGCACTTTACAGTTTTATGTACGCCACTAAAACCAACTGACTTACCTAACCGAAAAAAAATCACAGTGTATAACAGTGTTGTAGGCTATAAAATAACACATAGAAAAACAAAAAATTAATAATTTTGTATTTAATAAAAAAATGCTGAATTTTGAAATGAAAATTTAAAAATGTATAATTTTTTAAAATATAAAAATGTATTTATATTTGTTTTTATACATCTCAAATAACAGGCTACAACATTGTTATACACTGTGAATTTTTCGGTTTGGTATGTCAGTTGGTTTTAGTGGCGTGCATAACACCGTAAAGTGCAAATTTTGACGTTTACGACTCATTACGCGAAAACTATGAGAGATACAACAATTTTCTAAGATGAAGATTTAGTCACAATTTATGTCAAAATAAGAAAAAAAATATCAGGTACGAATATAAAAACATAAAAAGACGTAGAAAATTGAGGTGAACCGCGCCCGTAAGTAGGTCAGTTGGTTTTCACTATTTGCATGGCAGCGTAACAAGCACATTTTGCCTTTGACACCCCGTTATGAGAAAACTATGAGAGCTAAAATTGTTTCGTAAGAGTAAAATGTACTCACAAGTATCGCCTACAAAACCAACAATATTTAATAAAAATATAAAATAATGATTATATCGCACTTGAATACCCATAAGGTTGATTATCAGTCGCCATATTAGATTATTTTATCTCTCGCTTGTTTTAAACTCTGAGAAGAAAAGTGTACGATTTGCGATTATAGCGTGGATTCTATTTATGTTGCGCTACAATACGAGCATCGCAGTTAACTTTTAGTGTATATTTAATCCGCAATCAGTCAAACCATTAATTTTATATTTTTAATGCATGATTTATTGTGGCTTAAATATACGTTAGGAGTTCAACAGTAGTGCAAGGTAAATAGAATTTACGCATTAATTGCTAATTTTACACTATTCTTATCATAACAAAAATAATTAACAATAATGTAATACAATATGAAGACTGATACCGCACCTCAAAGGCAACTTGTTTACTATTAATGTAGAATCAAAAAATGGCAATGATTAAAATAATTTTGCTCTCTTCTGTTCTTGAGAAAAAGTCAAACAGATTACGGTGAAAAATTTCTTCATTTTTATCAAGTATCCACATACGCCAAACTAAACGCGCACGCACACACACAGAGAGAGAAATAAGTAACCCTAAAGACAATTTTCTATAAAGAGGGATTATTGTATGAAAAATATATTTTTTTATTACATTATAAATTTACGTAATTCTGTTTAGCTTGAAAAAAAGGAAAGTGTTTTAATCTACAAACCTTCTTTGTAAGTTCTCTATTTTATATAGATTTGTGTTTATAATGCTGAAAGTTATTATCTGTAGCTTAACAGAAGTTGTTTGTTAAACGTGAAGGACTCAAAACGTGTACCACTGTTTTGTTTCCTGCTCGTAACGATCGCTGAATGTTGCGCGTGATTCTCGCAGCTGTAGCGTGGGTATTAGTAAAGTACCGTCAATATTCGCTGCCCCTAATCACCAGAGGAATGCAACCATGCCAATCTGCCTCTTGTGCTGTCTGTCCGAAGTGCCGCGGGGCAGATTTATAACCGTAATGAATCAGTTATAATTACAAAGATTTATCTGCTCTCCTCTGGTGATTTAAGAGCACCAATTAAAAAATCGCCGTTCAGAGTTTAACCTTCGAATTTTTGCCTTTAACAGCTGACGTTTATCCGGCCGTTTTAAGAGGTTCGGGCTGTAATTGCCAAAGAAGTTAATACGGGACAAGAATTTTCCCTTTTATGGACAATAAATTAAAGTTCATCAGCAAAAATAAAATCATTTGTGGAATATTTTGGAAAGAGTCTTGAAATGTAAATAAATAATGCTAAACAAAATCGTTGACAAACGCCACTTTAACATTGTGGCGTCTCAGAAAGCCCTGTTAGGTGAAATACAAACATGTAGATCTCTGTAGAACTAATCAGCCTCCTTTTCTTTAACATTTGTAAGTAGAGAAATGTTTGTGCGTTGATACAGGAGATGGTAGGGAAAAAACTAAACCGGCGAGCTAATTTTGCTAATTTTAACTACGGTATTTTTCAATTTTTTTTAATTTTCAGGACAAAACGTTTTAAAAATGCAATTAAAAGCAGTACACTAAAATTCGAAATATAGACGAACAAAGGGATACATTTAAATTTTGTGCCAAATGATTTGCGATTTTACAACACTTAGATAATGATAAGATAATTTATGAATTTCAAATTTGAACTCTATTGTAAAGTATTACTTTCGTAATGAGAAATGAATAAATGTTACTTTGTACTGAATGATATGATATGTAAATTGAAAAGAAATGCTGAGTCATAAACGAGAACAGTGACGTTAATTGAACATTGAGCAGTAATGGATAACATAGGCTAAGTAAGGGAAGCAGAGCTCGACAGAGAGCGCGTACAAGTTACATAATCAGTATCACTTGTAATCATACCCAGCTTGTCATCGTACAAGTTGAACGATCTGACAGTCACTTGTCATCCAATGTGGTGTTCTTGAGTGTTTCAAATATTTATTTTATTTTTGTCCAGTGATGATAAGCAGCAAGCGCTACTAAGATAAGATTTTTTTTAATGTTGCCCAACAATTACCATAAAAATCGTGCTGTGTGCATTCACTCTCACAAAACTTCCCAGTACAAAATTTGCCATTAGTTACTCGCACCGTTAAACCATATCTCAAATAAAGTGACCCAATATATTCGCGCAAGAAAAGATATAGGCCTAACCTATCCGTCTACTAAACGTCAAATACTGTTAGAGCATACTTGTAAACATGACGTCGATTAAATAACTTCAATTTCAATAGAAATAATTCTACAGCAAATTTATTTCGCAGCTTTATTTATGTTATTTACAATCAAAATTCGAAAGCCTAGTCAAACAAACGCCAGTTAACGCCGACATTCATGCCCATTTCTTTTGTGCGTAAATTTATTTTCTCCGTATTTGATGCAAACATGTACATTTTACTTACAGTTATTACACGAAAATTAAACTATTTCTCTCCATCAGTGAATACGACATTCTTAACCGGAAATTTTATTGTATAAACTGGTACAAACGTTGACAACTTGTCATTAAAAAATAAAACCATTAAATAAATTAAGCCACGAAGCTTTTGAATTAACAAACCCTTTATAACTTGGTAGTTGTGTCTCTTGTTTAATTTATATTGATTCTTCATATTTTCGTACCTTCAGGTAGTGCTTATAAGTAATTGGGCGTTGAAATAAAAAGAAAAAGTACATTCGCTACTTGAAATGTTATTGCGCAATTACTATACGCTACTAGGACAAAATAATTTCTATCTATAAAAATGTTCTTTGCAGTAGAAACTGTGTCAACAATGAAAAAGAAAATAGTCTAGACATATGTGCTTTTTTCATCGTTGGTGCGCTCAAGATTTAAGCAATTGACTCGTCGTGCGTCCATAATACTTCAGAGCAGCGAAGTAAAAATTTCACACAAATAGCTGCATTCGTGTGCATACAAACTGCAATTCCTACAAGCATTGATGCAATATGGAGGGCCGATACGTGCAGTGTTTGCTCAACACACGCTACAAGGAATGTATGAAATAATAATAGTTTTTTCCTTGAAGAAGCTATTTTAACACCTCTAGGAAAGTTAACAGTTATAAAGACTAGATATTAATGTCGGGAAACATGTGTCGTGTTAATGCACGTACTGGGCGGTGGGCATATTGCACAGTAAATCTTTTGAAAGTTTCTTGTTTTCTGACCGAGCCCAGTTCAGTTACGGCAACGGCTTACCGCAACACGGTGGAATTGTATAGGTAGCACGTGAGTTAGAGAAATATCAGCCCATGAGTAGAGTTTACACAAGATGGTGCGCTAACAAACTGCCTGTCGTTAGTTCGAAAATTCTAGAATGATCCTTTGCAAATAAATCGATTGGTAGAGACGGTCCAACATCTTGACCAACACGTCCACTTTACATCACCTCTTTTGACGTTATGAGTGTGTTCAGAGAATGTGATTTCATCACACGATTCTGATATGCTAAATCTTAAGGCAAGAACATGAGGCGCAGAAGAAACAACGGCAGAAGAGCTGTTGCCAAATGGAAAGCAACCGAGTATCGCATAGATGCTGTACGGCCAACAGACACAGCTCATTCTAAAATGACAAGATTATAATTTGGTGGATTATGTATTTGTTTTAATAAAATAAACGTGTTGTAAATAGCACCTCCCTCATCTCTATATATAAAATGAAAGCTGACTGATTGACTGACTGGCTGACATATCAAACTGCAGCCCAAACCACTAGACCTAGATTCGTGAAAATTTTTGTGGGGGTTCCCTTCAGATCGTAGGCGAGCACTAAGAAGGGATTTTTCGAAATTCGACCTCTAAGGGGGTGAAAAGGGGTGAAATGTGTTTCCGAAGAAACGTCGATAGAGCTCGAACCCGACGGCCAATCATCGTGATTTTTACTTTAATAGGACACTCGTAAAAATGCATATTAGCTAATTTAAGGATTTTTCGAAGTTCAACATTTAAGGGACTGAAGAGACCGTAAATGTGTTTCCAATCAACTATCGATGTCTATCGAACCCTTCGGGATAGAGAGTTGATATTCACTTCAAAATATTGCTTACGTAAATACCCAAAAAGAAGTTTCAGGTTTTTTTTTAATTTGATCCCCAGGCAGTAAAAAGGGGCAAAATGTGTTTTTAATGAATCGTTTATATCTTTGAAACACAATTAGCTATCGTCGTGATTTTAACTTTAATTGGTTGATTTTACAAATGTCTATGACAGGACTCAAAGACGTTTCGAAATTCTTTATTTAAAGGGGCGAAAATACGTGAAATGTGTTTTCGATTATCCTTCCATATCTATCGAATCAATCGAGATATCGAAGTGCTCTTTGCTTTAAATTGGTGCTTTTGTAAATATCTCAAGTACCATTTAAATTATGTTTTCTGAATTCGGCCTTAAACTGTTTAAAAAGGGGTAATATGAGTTTTCGACTCACATTCGATATATATCGATCCCATAGTTTTTTATATAGCGACGCGATTTTCGTTAAGGATTGATGCTTACTCAAATACCTAAAAAGAAATTTCAGGAATTTTCGAAATTCACCACCTAAGGACGTGAAAAGGGTTGAAAAGTGGTAGAAAGCGTTTTCAATTAATCGTCCATATATCTTGAACCCAGCGGGCTAATTTTGTGTTTTTTACGTCCACGAGATACCAATAAAGTATTCTAATACGTGATTCAAGGGTTTTTCGAAATTTACTCTCTTAAGTGGTGAAAAGACCTTTGACGTGTTTTAGATAAATCCTCGATATCTATCGAACCCGTCGAGATATACAATTAATTTTTGCTTCAGGATGATGATTACAGAAATTATCGTAAAACGGTTTTCAGATTTTTCGAAATTCGATTTCTCAATGCTGTGCAGTGGTGACATGTGTTTTTTTTTCTTTTTTTAGTGAATGATCGATTTTGATTCGACTGAACGGGCTAGCGATGTGATTTACACTTCAGTTGGATACTTATACAAATGTCTAAGATTTAAATTTAAAATATTTCGAAATTCGACTCCCAAAAGGGTGAAAAAGCACGAAATTTGTTTTCCATCAACCCACGATATCTATCTAACCAGTAGCGATATTGAGGCGTTGTTCGCGTCAGAGTGATGCTTACGTTAATATTTTTAAAAATATGTGTGTATTTTTTTTTCTTTATAAGAAACGTGATTGTTAAGACTAAAACTTAATTGGTCAATAATCAAAGCAGACGATCCGAAAAGCAGGAACGAGCAGCGAGAAACAACCTAGGAGTTTCACTCTACAGTAACCTATCGAGACGTGGTGTTGTACAACCTCTTATGAGCCCAGGACACAGATATTTTATTTTATTTTTTTAATAAATATTATTTTCATAAATTATTTCGACGTTACGTGGCGCAGTTGTTTGTTACTCAGGTCAAAATTCCGGGAGGTTCTAGGCTCGAATTCCGTTAAAAGCTGCGTGCGAACGTTCAATTCCGAAACACAAAAACTAAAAGGCAGATCGAATTAGTGCAATTTACATGTAGTCTTTAAAAGTGGTAAAATAGCAGTTCGCTTTCCGCTTAGGTTCCTCTACAATATCAGCTGACATATCGTCGGTATACTGCCAAAAGTGATTAAGTCATAAATGCTATTTCGTTTAAAACCGTATTAAATTGTAAATATTAACAAAACTTTGGTATGTTACTATACTGTGACACAACAGTACGAAACGACGAATAGACTTCAAACTTGGGCAATTGTTCGTGAACAACATATACATATTCCTAGCATTTTTGTAATTTTTTCTCATTTTGACTTTGTCTTTTTTGGCAGTAAACCGACGATATATCATCTCACTAATCTCAGGTTTGGGGCACCAAATACGTTTCCGCGAAACCTTTACCCTTTGAAACTTTGTAATGTCAGCAAAGTTAAAGTGAATATTTTGAAAATATATAATTGAGGGCACCGTCACCAATGGTTGTGCACAGGGTAAACAGATGTTTCTCATTCGATTCACCTCTTACCTTAGATGTCTGTAATTACCCCACAACGTCAAATAGGCAGGGATATAAATTAGGCCCAGGCGAAGTCGCTGTTGGTGGCAGGGACAAACTTAAGACTGCTTTTCGCGTGGACAGCTATAGCTACTTATCCTGCTGCAGAATTAGTTCAACTATCCGCTCGGACATTCTAACACTTGATGACTGAAGTACCAATCTGGTGTGCAAAGAGGTTTTTAAATGTAAGTAAATATTATCAGTTACGAATAATACTCGCGAGCAAAGCCGCAGGGGACTGCTGGTCTTAATATATAAAATGAAGTGTCCTGACACACTCACTCACTCATCAACGCACAGCCCAAACCACGGGACTTAGAACCATGAAATTTTGAGGGAAGCTTCCCCTTACCCCGTAGACACCCACTAAGAAAGGATTTTTCGAAATTCAATAATTAAGGGTGTGAAAAGGGGTGAAATGTGTTTTAAAAGAATCCTTGATATCTCATTAACCAGGAATGCTATCATTATTTTTTTAACTTGATAATATTGTCCAAAGAAATGCATATTGGCGAATTTTTCGATTTTGCGAAATTCGAAAATTAAGGGAGTGAAAAGCCGTAAAATGTGTTTTTTATTACTCTGTGATTTCTCCTAAACCATTTCAGATAGTGAGGTGATTTTTGAAAAAAATGATGCTTAAGTAAATATCTGAAAAGTATTTTTACAACTTTTCTAAATTCGTCCTTGAAAGCTCTTAAAAAAATAAAACGTGTTTTTAATGTAAATCCCACTTATCTCCTAAACCAGTGGAAATATTGAAATGGTTTTTGCTTTAAAATAATTCTTACGTAAATATAAAAAAATAATTCCAGGATGTTTTGAAATTCGTCCTTGAAAGCTGTTAAAAAATTAAATGTGATTTCAGATAGTTATCTGTACCGCTTATACCCGTTGAGATATCGAGATGATTTTTTTATAAAAATGAAGCTTATGTAAATATCTACAAATAAAATTCAATGTTATAGTCTACCGAAAAAAAGAGAATGATCACGGATAAATAACTTAACAGTCGTTTCTTTTTGCCAACCTACTCATAAATAAAACTTCTTTGAACTGTAGCCTGTACGTACGAAAGAATTATCATGGCATGCCTTTAACATTCACACAGGTATTGTTTAAAGTTTGTGGTGTGGAAGGGGTGGGGTAAGGGGTTCGTGTCCCGTGTAAGACTTTGCTATGGGGATTACTATGACATCATACGAGCATATTTTGCGCGCTCATTACACTGAGCTAAGACAATTTATAGTTCACTGTTATTGAATACGCTGGCTGTTAAATGCCTTCATCACATATTTTATCCAGAGTTACTGTTGACATTACATAATTTCACGCGGGCAACGCCGCAGCCGGCCGGCTGGTAAATGATAAACTGTGGTAGTAATTATAATTATGAATGTATGCGTACAATTTTATGATCTGTTATGTACTAATGGATTAAGATACTTATATATGAGGATCTTATATTTATAGTGGTGTTAAGTCAGTTAAAATTGTTACCTCGTAAAAATTTATAATCACCTGCAAAATGCAATACATCCATGCAACACTCAAATGGAATGAAGTAATTCAATTTAGATTCAAATATTAGTTACAGAATGTTCTATTGGAAAATGTATGTAATATGAACAAAAGTGACACTACTAAATAATTGCGACTTACACCACTATGGACCTCAGCCCCTCATATGTACCTGCAAATATGTTATGTTATGGTAGGGTGATAAAACCTGTAACTTGTCCGTTTTCTGGTTAATGATAAGAGCTATCGTAATACTAATAATCTGAACTGTCTCACAATAAGCACTGATAGCAAACATTTTACTTACTTACAAGAGTAATACATTATTTACAAAAAATTGTTTTGTAAGGTGCCAAATGATGTATGCATTATCTCCGATAGTAATATCGAGTCTCTGAGACTGATGGGGGCCAATCAGCTTCAAAATAAATAAAGTAAATAACGTGTATTCATAGTAAACCCAAACGATGAGCTGCTCTTTGCAAAAAATCGCATGCTGTATCTAGTTAATACACAGAATGTGGCAAAATTGCATGTCAGTATTTTTGGGAAACAGTCAACACATATCGAGCAACAAAAAATTATATTATGAACACAAGTCCGAAAACGCATAGTTTCTGTATTACAGATCACATGACGTGCAGTGCATAGTTCGTGAGCTGAATTGTGTTACTGTGGAACGCTACGTCGGACAATGCCTACCATCCAAACACATGCGGCTCTCTTGCTCGCTACGACGGCGTTCCACAGTCACACGCTATGCGCTACACATCATGCAATATGACCTTTGAACGTCATGCGTGTCAACTGCAGTACAGAAACTGCGCATTTTTGGACCTATCTACGTATAACAATTTTTTGTTCCTCTTTAATTGAGAACTGTGTCTTCAAAGATCGACATCAAATTCTGTAGCATCTCTATGACGATTCATTATCATGGAAAGACTGCAGGCTCACCCGAAATGCCAAGCTTGTGTTTAGCTCGTCTCTTAGAAACTACTGTGCTCTTCTATCTCGCTTCCGTACGTTCATCCAGTCTTATGTATGTGATGTCTTTGTCGATGTCTTCCTGTCCTCTGTTTCCGTCCCAGAAATTTGTGCTCTATTCATTGTTTTGTCCTGTGATTTGTATTTGTCTTGGTTAATCATTTTCGTTTCACATTCTGTTTTATTTGTGTTATGTTGTGTCTTATCTCACACAGTTCCTTAACTTACTAGTTTTTTTGTAATTTATCTTCTCCAGTTTTTCTCCTAATGTTTTGTCTCGGCTAGTTTCTAAGACTACATGACACTACGATACATATGTCCAAGATTTTACATAAAATCAACCTTTACCTAGATTTAATATAACAAAATATAAATGTTCCGAGTACGAATACCAGTCACGTCTCTTTATACAGGAAACTATGAGATAATTCAGTGTATGCAGGTATCAAACGTAAATAAAGTATATCTCTTAGGAATTTTGTAATTGTAATGTAGAAATTGTTTCTCATTTGTGCCGTTCAGTGAATTTCAGTTGACCTCTGTGTTATAATTTAATCCATTAATTCACAGTATGTATTACGTATCTATTAGGTGTGCAATATAACTGTTGTTTAGTTCTGTACCTATAACATACTGACAAATTTCAATAGGCTTACTGCGTGCACAGTGGGCAGTTGATGTATTCCTATGAACAATAACTCATTTGATTTAATTCACAGGATGTTTTGGTCAAATCAAGCAAAAATAAAAATATAACTATATTCAATGGATTTTATTGAGAAAAATTGTGGTATGCAAGTGCAGCGAAATTATATAATAGACCGGATTTGTGTTAACGTTTGCTGCGCTATCGTACTGCAAACATGGCTTCTCAAATGAAGCTACGCAATCCTATTCTGTGCTGAGTTACGCTTCCTTTTATAATCGTAAGACATATAATTAGTTAAAACAGTTTACTCGTCATGCGGTACTATGCTACGCTATGCGAACGATTTCGCAGTCTGGGTGATGTGTAACTTGCAACTCATACTGAACTCTGAGATGTGCATGCGCACCAACTACGAGCCAAGATGACATAGTAAGAAATAATTCGCATGAGGAAATTCCGCAGATTGAGGTTATGTGTAAGTGTACTTGATGTTATACGCGAACACATATACATTCAACAAAATAAACATCCACGCCCTTGAATGCGTGAAGTCCCTAAATAAATAGATTTCAAATTATCACGTATAAACACGTATATATACACTCGTTTAACTATGTGTAAATATTATGTTGACTTTATTTGGCAACAAAAATTTAAATAAAAATTCTAAGGATAAATAATGTGGTGTGCGTGCTTGGTAATTGAAGTTCACATTTATTTTTGTTTGTGTCCATGAAATGCAGCAGATATTTTCATAAAAGTGGTAGTATCGTTTTTTATTGAAATATTTTTAATATTACAAACATTTTTGATTTTATCGAAATCTTTGATATAATAAAAATATCACAATTTACCGAAATATTTAATGTTTGGATGTATCGATATAAAATTCATTGATTGCACCTAATAAAATTTAAAATAAAGAAATAATATGTAAGTCAGCTTTAAAGAAAATATTTCCTATCGAAACATTTCACAATGTTGAAGCCATTAATACTGTATAAATAATAGCTAGTATTAAAATGTATAGTTTCGGAACCTAAAACAATACCGAAATATCAATATTAAGATATATGTTGTTACGGATCACATTTTTAGTATAAAATTTATCGACGTAGTATGGACTAAAATCCAATATAACTCAATTCAATCGAATTCTGACATCATTGAACATAGCTATATAATTATATACTGCTTAAATAGTAAACGTTCAACTACAAAGGACACGATCATATGACTTTATGCAAGACAATAATAGTATTGTTACAAGTTTGAGACATAAACTTCATATGTGGGCAATTCCCATGAGTTCTTTGGGATAGAGGTTTTATAATTACAAATAAAAGAGTTAAATTAAGTACTGGATTTAATAGCTCACAAAGCTACGAAATACACAAAACAGTAATCAACTAGAACTCTCACAACACAATTAGTTATGCACACAATTACTCCTGTGTCACAGACACGTTAATTAACTTTGACAATT
>PNEQ01002997.1:24051-36796 GCA_003012365.1 Medauroidea extradentata | reverse complement strand
AGAAATAAGGGCCTGTATAGTGTAGTGAGTTAATCATAGGCTAACAAATTGTATGCAGATGATTTAGCATACTTTTTTCATAATCATGTAGATATCGGCTTAATGAAAAAATTATATAAAATACCGCGACCTGATCACGCACTATTTACAGCATTCTTAAATCTTCTTGATTTTCAAGTTAACAAGTTGGCAGGTCTGCGGTGGCCTCCATGTTAAACAATTCTCTACAAACACACATATTTGCTAAGAGTCTTTAGAGTCACCTGAACAGTGATTTCAATTACAACAGTTGTTCAAAAACCTTGCTAGGTGGGGCAGGAGGCAACGTCTTTTACTGTAGTTAATTCTTGCAGTGGTTCTACTTTAATATTTTTGTGGCCCACTCATCGCTGTTTCGTTGGCACAGTTCCATTCAGGCCCAGTTGACTCTCTTTCCCTGAAGTACGTGGCAATGTTCTTTGGGCACAGTACATGGCAATGCCCTTTAAGTAAAGTACATGACAATGCTCCTCGGGCAAAGTACATGGCAGTGCTCTTTTGGCAAAGTAAATGGTAATGCTCTTTTGGTAATGTACATGGCAATGCTCCTTTGGGCAAATTACATGGCAATATTTCTCTGGCAGATGACTTGCGATAAATGGTTTTCCAGCTGAACATGCTAAAATTGTCTGATGTATTCTCGCTTGTACAGATCTCCTTATGATATTTTGCACATATTTACTGCATACTACAAACTCACAGTCTCATAGCATGTATAAAATATGTTGCAAGCTCTTAGGTGTTCAAAATGTCATAACTTATCAATGTTTGTCAGTCAGGTAGTGTGTTCGTTAATTTCTCTTAAAGGTAGGCCCAAGCCTTAACCTTAAACAATTAATGGGGAAATTTCTGATTGTTGTGAAAACAAACAAATGCCTAGCACAATCCAAGACAAGAGTAATTTAATTGCAGAGAAGTTTTCGAGCAGTACAAACTGTAATGATATTGTGTGAAGAAGGACTCCCTCAACATCACTTAAATACTGTTTCTTTTCTTTTCTTCTACCTCCCAGGTTGTTGACTGACCACACGTTGCAGTTGGCACCCACCCACATCAACACTGTCTCAGCACGCCCCTGATTGTGATCACTCACAGCACTACAGCAAACAGATCTCAACGTCACTGCTCATCAGAGTAAAATATCACTAAGCACACTGCTGAGTAACTACATAATAAATATAACTAAACAAAAATTATTATCAATAATATTAATAAAAGAAATAAAAAAAAAATAGTGGAAGATAGCATTCTATTTAAATATTAGTATGACATACATCACAATATTCTCATGCTTGACTTAATTTTTTAATTTAGCATTCTTATAAAAATTTATACCACTAGCAAAGTTTAAGATTATTTAAATATCATTCAAAACTGTGACATAGGCACAGAACATCACAGTAACTTTATTACTTAAGAAGAGCTATAAAGATAATAAAAAAAGGGGGGGGGAGAAAGTGAGTGATTAGTGAAACACATTCAGAAATTGCCATCATAATATTCTTTGGAATGGTCAAGCAAGCGTGAAGTTTGGCATGGGTTGACTGGTTGGCTGTTAGTAAGTGTCATATCATTGATAAATTTATCACTTTTATTGCTACTAAAAGAAAGACTTTCTCGTGCAAATGAGAAGCAAATGAAGGATGCTTAGCTTTTCCTTTGAGTCGTGCACCATTTTACATCTGTCTGTATGCAGCTGTAAGCGAATCACAAGTAAACAATTATGTAAGAAAAACCATGCAATATATATATTAACAGTTCAATATAAACATCTGGGAAAAATCACTGTGCTTGTCGAAAACGTACTGTTATGACTATTACTGATTTTGACTGATGTGTTATCAGAAAGAGTTGTATACGTCGTGCCCTGCAACTACTGTACATCATAAGCTGCTATGACAACACATCTACTACAGTACTCTATATCCCTGTTAAAGAATTAAAATTTGTATAACATTTTAAAATGGAAAAATTTAAGAAATCACAAGTAAGAAAAGTATTTTTAAAACTAGGTTGGTTAGGATGCAGCAGTAATACAAGTAGTTACCATAAATCATTAAGCTGCTGCTGTAAAACATAAACAAAACAAAAAAAAAATTAGATATTCCAAAAGTGGTTGCTAGAATGCACTTGTGACGTGCTCCTGGTGAGTTAGACCACACACACAACACCAAAACAAGGCTGTTCTGTGAAGCAAGGCAAGCCTAGTGATGACTCCTCTCTTTCCCCTATCTTCTCCTATTGCTCACACCCACAAATGTGCACTTATCTATGCACAGCTTGCTACAGTGCAGGTTTTACTGCCAAGACCTTGAGTACTGTTTACTAGCAGCAAGGTCAGCCAATGAGTGAATGCGTTACTGTCGTTTTTGTTAATGTATCTACCAGCGTGTGCCAGCTGGCCTGAGTGTTCTCAACCTTTGTACATTCACAGTACAACTGTGTACAACATAGTATAACTGTGGTGGAACCAGCTTAGTTTTGGTTGCTACGTGCATTTATTTACCTTTCAGTTTATCAGCAACGAACACATCTACGAGTTTGAGGTACTTTACCAAGTGCCAAAAAGTGAAGTTAGTAGAAAAATACGAAAGAGTGCTGCATGCATTCTTTTATCTTAAAAAAAAAAAAAAAAAAAAAAAAACCAGGCCTGCCTAGTAGTGCTTGTTGGACGAAAGGAGCATCTCTTCTATGCACATGGCAGAAATAAATATGTTCAACCATCAGCAAATCTTGTCCGTCCAGCAAGCGCATTAAGTTATACATACTTGTTTTATGCTTTAAACTGTGTCTGAAGATTTAAAGTTAAATCACAGCAAAAAAAAATCTTATTGTCACAATATTCAACTAAAGCAAAGGTAATTCACATTTTAATTATTTTGACATACTTAACTTAACTCACATTCAGAAAAAAACTGTATTTTATAATACTAAAAAATTAATTTTTTTTGATATTTTTAAATATTTGTGTACTTGATAGGGACAAAAAGAACTTAAACAGAATGGCAGAACTTGTGCTCTAAAGCTCAAATCCAGAGGATAAAAAATTCAAATTTTTATATTTTCCTCCGACATGATTTTTTTGGCTTTGAAAACAGCACATTTTCATTACTCGCCAAGCTGGCGAAAATTTTTTTTTAAGGATGGAAGTCTCTTAACCAGGTAACTTTGATGATGCTTGTTATTCTACATGTAGTCTGTAAGCACACAAAATATCAGAACTCTAAATGTAACTTGTTTGAATGAAGCAGGGTTGGGTATTAAGTAGGTTAAAGCAGTCAACGTAATGCTGTAAGCAGATTGTTGCCATTTTGAAAACATAAAACGGTTGTAAATAAATATTTTTGAAAACGTTTGTAAATAAATGTTTTTGAAGTATCTTTATAAGCTTTGGAATGACCCTAGGAACTTCACAATTATGTGATTTTTTAAAACAAGTTAAGCTTGTTATGTAAACCTTTTAAGTCTATGAAATTTGCTTGCCTCTCTCTCTCTCTCTTCTCTCTTCTCTCTTCTCTCTCTTTCTCTTCTCTCTCTCTTCTCTCTCTACTCTCTCTCTCTCTCTACTCTCTCTCTCTACTCTCTCTCTCTCTACTCTCTCTCTACTCTCTCTCTCTACTCTCTCTCTACTCTCTACTCTCTCCTCTCTCTCTACTCTCTACTCTCTACTCTCTCTCTACTCTCTCTCTCTACTCTCTCTCTACTCTCTCTACTCTCTCTCCTCTCTCTCTACTCTCTCTCCTCTCTCTCTACTCTCTACTCTCTCTCCTCTCTCTCCTCTCTCTCTACTCTCTACTCTCTCTCCTCTCTCTCTACTCTCTCTCCTCTCTCTCTACTCTCTCCTCTCTCCTTTCTCTCTCTCTCCTCTCTCTCTCTCTCTCCTCTCTCTCTCTCTCTCTCTATATATATATATATATATGTATATATCACTATATGAAAAATGTCTGCCATTAGCCGTTTGTTACAGATAAAATTCTAAATTAATGTTTTTCACAACGCATACAGTTTATTTTTTGTTCATTGTACTAAATATGGTACAGAGTAAATGTGTTACGTCAGCTTTGGACTGTATCCTATAGGGAATATGGTACCTAGAAAATGTGTTTACGGCACTGCACTGTATTTAGGCATAAAAGAAACTGGCTTTGCGAGGGTTTTATAGTGTATATATCAACTCGCTGTCATACATACATATTTTTTTCCCAGTGTTGTCAACATAATCCAAAAGTGGTATCATCCTTTCATCGGCATATGGTATTGGTAATAATTAATTATGTGCTGTGTCAATCCCATAGTTTCTCAGATATTTGTCACAAAGTGTTTAATTTAATTTCTTCAACAGCTTGCATTGAAAATGAAAGTTTGAATCAAAGTACATATTGCGGTGTTGAAACATTTACAAACACACCTGGCGTGCTCACTGACTACTGGTTTCATCTGCTTTGTTTGGATTGGCTGCTTATTTAGCACTCATGATTTTCGGGTGAGTTGGGTTTCTAATGAATTAATATTTTATTTTGAATGTCTGGAGTTGTAGGATCTTTGTTTTTTAGTCCTAACAACTTCTGCAGGTGTTGTTTAGGTCCTAAATACAATATTCTCAAAGTAATTTAGCAGCCACACATGAATGACAACAATGATATGTGTAAATTGATATTTTTGTGTAAAGGTGTTATATTTTTGTCTTGTGTATAGTTAAATAAAAACTCCACTTGTCCCAGAGAGTAGTAATGTCCATTTTCGCTGGGTTGGCGACATATTTAGCTGTAAACATTTATCATAGCCTAATTTTTTGTTAAGTGTGGGTTTCTAATGGACTACTATATTTTAATTTGGATTATCAGGAGTTGGAAGATCTTTATTTTGTTGGCCTAGTGATTTATGTGGATGTTGACTTACGACTTGTGATATTTAATTAGGTGTTTAACTTTTTTCAAAATAAAATATTGTCATTCTCAGAAGTAGTATTCCAATAAAAAAGAGCATCGGTGTACAAGAGTAGTTGAAAGAAGAAAAGTTTTAACCTTGGTTGCAGCCCTCAAAGTTAAACAGAAATTAATTGAGGTGTTCACTTAACCAGAAAATGTTTTCCTTGAGTAATATGGAAAGACATGCTGTAACAAGCCAGATGACATAATGGCTACGAGAAACATTTTTAACTAATTCCAAAAAAATAAAAATAATAAAGTCTGTGTAAAATAGACTCTGCTTGTAGGCCTACATCACCATCAGCTTCTTCAACAGCGACTAAGCAATCTGGAGAAGTAATAGCACCAGAATGCAAGAAGCTTCAATCAATAAAAACATTTCTTTTGGGTGAAAATGTTATCCTTCATCCTTCCTGAAATAATTTGGTGTTTAATGACTCTGATGTCACACAAGTTTCTACACTATGCTACAAATGATGTGTCATTATTCTCGTTATTGTTTCCAGACTTGTAAATAGCAAGCAAAATGCAGCTTCAGAGAAAAAAGTTTGGCTTCATGGTTTTGCAAGGACTTTCACTATATTTCCATAATGAACTGAAGAAGGAATTAGTGGAATGTCCAGAGATTATGGCAGGGTTTGATGAATCGCTGAACAGTTTAGCTCAGATTGGACAAATGGATCTTGTTGCGCGATTCTGGAATGAAGACAGACATCATATTTCAACTGGCTATATTTTCTCTGCGTTTCTTAACCATACAACTTCTGCAGACATGTTGCAAGCTTTCTTACAGGCATTTTAGATATTGTCAACGGATGGCCCTAATGTGAATGTCAGATCCCTCCGTGATGTCTCTGCAAGCTTAGCTACTGATACTGGTACTCCTTTACTTCTAGATGTTGGTACATGTCTGCTTCACAGTGTGTATGGGGCTTTCAAGGCAGGAATAAAGGCAACTGAATGAGATTTAATTACTTTTCTAAGCGTACTGTATCTTTTATTTAGAGAAGTTCCTGCACAGCGTGGGGATTTTACCCATTTTTCAGGCTCCACTATTTTCCACTTAAAGTTTTGTAGTATTTATTGGGTTGAGATTGGGAAAGCGGCTAGCAGAGCTCTACAAATCTTACCCAAGGTGATGTAATAGGTATGTTGATGGAGAGGGGAAAGATCCAAAGTCGGCTCCATATTGTAATACTTTCCTTACTGTTCTTTCAGGATTGAAGGATGGTCTCCTGATTTGTAAGGTGACATTCTTCCAGACAGTAGCAAGTGACATAGAGCCCTTTTTGACAAGGTTTCAGTCAAACACTCCATTGGCCCCTTTATTGTACGAGTGAGTTTATGAAAAAAATGTTGCTTGGTGTTATGTCAAGATTTGTCATGGAGAAAAAATTAAATTCTTCTACAGTAATTGCATTACATCTGTTGACATTTCATACTCAAAAAATCTTGTTACAGCAAAAGAAGTGGATTTGAGTTTTCATACTGTTGAAGCATTGCGAAAAGTTAAGCTCAAGTGAAAAAAGAGATTAATGTTTTGAAATTTTGCCAAGAATGTAAGACTTTCTTGCAAATATTATACAATATTATAATATTATACAATATTTGATTTTATATATATATATACAGTAAACTCCCGATTATCCGTGTTAATTGGTGCTGCGCCATACACGGATAATCAGGAAACACGGATAACCCGAAAATAACACACCTGTTAACATAAAAATTAAAAAAAAAATTATATTTTATGAACTAAAATACCATAATGAGTAATGGTTTTACCTATGAAAGACGTATTTCACAAAGTTTTCACCAAAATAAATAAAAGTATATCTGGGGTACACAGTAAAAAAACAAGAAAAATTATGTTGAAATGTCGTTAATCCACTTTTGCACGATCTCATTAATCCATTCTTGCATGCAAGAGTTGACACTTTCATGTTCCAAAAATTTTATTTTACAAAAATTGTTGGTTTTTATAGTATTCAACATACAGAAAGCCGCACGGATAATCCAAAAACCGGTTAATCGGGGCATGGATAATCGGGAGTTTTCTGTGTGTGTGTGTGCGTGTGTGTGTGTATATATATATATCAAACCATAATAAGTGTTCTAATATGGAAATTACATGCATACACATTAAGAACGTCAGAGTCAAAACCCAAATTTTTTGTTTTCAAAAAACGTGTGCTCAGCAAGCCTTGCACTTGGCCATATTAACCATAAAAATATCAAACACTGAAACATCTTCAAAGGAATTACCTAAATTTACAATTTCATTAGTAAGAAAAGCCAATAATATCTTACATGCAATCATATTTGGCAGAGAACAAACACACATCACACTATGTAACTATATATCAGTTGACGTGTACAGTATGTTCGTAAGCAATTCAAATTTGCATCATATGATGCCAAGTACACTTATTTTTCATTTACACAACTTATACTTAGTGTGGTTTTGTCAAATGTATGCATACTAAACCAGAACAAACAGAATTACTTGTAGGTTTCATAAATATTTCAACACGTATGTGGGCTCCATAACAAGCTACTTCCGTATTCTCATGAATAACTATGCAAAATGGGGTGATTACTCCCTTTATGTAGACGTCTGAAAAGATAACACATGTAACAGACAGGCTCATGAAAATTTAAAACCGTGCCCGGTAATGAGAGAATGCTCGTGCAAAGTCTCGTACTACACTCAAACAAATACAGTATCATGCAAAAACGAAAAGTCAACTTTAAATGAATCTAACCACAAAATAATTTTGACAGTGACACATCTTTTTTAAACAAGAAATTTACACAGTGAACAAAATAAAAATAGCATGAATGCTGCCATCAAGCAATCCATGAGGGGATGAGTCCCCAAAAAACTAACACGAAGGAGCGGACTGGTATGTAACATATTCAGAGCCACCCTCGTACAGCGCTATCGGAAACAAAAGCAGACTGTTGATAGAAGCACACATTCCAATAGGCCTGGACAAGACCTGTTGCCGCGCATGTATGGGAAGGGAGTGGGGGGTCTAAGAGGTTCGAAGCAAAGACAATAAAAGCTCAGAGAAATAACATAGGTAGTGCCTCGAGCCATAAAAACCTCTACGCCATAATCTTCTGCTAGTGCACTGCCAGCACCTCAGAGTCGGGGTACCACCGGTGCAATGTCATCAGGGATTCATTGTTTTCTTTGGTATTTCTACACCTGACATGGTTATACAGTGAGTGGATTTCACTGCTGTGCTAGGTGTCTGTCATCTGGACACACACTACATCTTGCAGCTTTCAATTTCTGAGGTAAACTGTTGTTGCAGGGTCAGGGCTCGTGTTGTCACGGACCACATCTTGTCTGACACGTGTCCTGCATGAACCGACAATCACAGCAGATCTATTATCAGCACCGTCCCAAAGGAGGGACTGAACACATTGAGGAGGAAATGTATTCCGAAGTTCACTTAACTGAGCAGCAGAATCCATCGTAGCCTGTCTGGGCATGGGCAGGTGTGGTAATAGGCAGTTCTGCAGTAGAGAAAAAAAATCTGTATTGTATTATACTGTATTGTATTGTACTGTGGCCATTGCCTTCACTGACGGTAATGCTGGCATTGCGTATTTACTGTTTACAATCTACAATTTGATATTTATATTTACATTATAGTGAACCCTTCCAGCAGTCTTTAATGTACAGTAAATCCAACTTTTCCAGGTCTTATTTATCCAAACATCTTGATTTCTGTGTATGACCCGCACCCGGAATTTTCAGTTCTGTTTTTCAGAAAAAATGTGTAAGTGGGGCATGGGTAAACACTGCGTGTAATTGTATTTGATATTAGACTATGCCATGTTATTTAATATCTTCATACATGCTTTTGTGTATAAAATATTGTTTTGTACATGCTTTAAATTTATTAGTATTTAGGCTCACATGGCCATCATTTTGCAAGATAGTGTTCTTGAGAAAATAAAGCTTTTTGTGTTGGGAACCACACTCCGATTTGGACAAATTTGGCATACCAGTATAAATATAACTATTTTCATTGAATGTAACAAATATTACATTAATGGGATCTGTATGATTTTCATGTTCATTTTGCGCTATTATTATTAGATTGTCGCACGTCGGACTTTCGTGCGCCGAATGCCGTACTCGCCAGCATACGAGAAACATACAAGATGAACCCTTGGAAAATGGGACGACTCACTTGGCCCACAACAGCAAACAAAGTCCTCTTCTTCTCATTACATCTTTACCTTACTCACCTTTTGACATTTTTCTTTTCAACTACCGTATATACTCGTGTATAGTGCGCCCTCGTGTATAATGCGCACCACGATTTTTGCAACAAGTTCCAGGGAAAAAAATTTATGTACCTTGCTAGCATGTAAGAAATCATGGAAGTAAAAAACTGTGAAGAGCGCGAGGGAGGCTACACTGAATAGGCCAGGGGGGAAGAGGGAAGGAACCGTGGCTAACAAAGAAAAGAAAGGAAAGATGACTCACACAGGCTAGAGTGTGCTGGGCGGAGAGGAAGATAGCGAACGAGAGGAAAAGGGATGGAAAGTGTGGCTTGTCATGTCTGCAGCTATCTATAGATAGCCTACCAAGGTCGCTGCAGCCAGCTCACGTGCGCCTCTGGACAACACTCCCCCCTCTCCTCTCTTACTGTGCTGTGTCCTGTCTGCTGCTTCCAGAATGTCCCCACCCCTGCCCTTCCAAAACGAGATAACGTGCCACGACAGCAGAGCAAGCTTGCCTTTTTATATTTACTGTCCCACCGACCCCGCACTGAGAAGAAAGAAAGGCTCAGGAATGCGGCAGGGGCTGGCTACAAGCAGAAGACTGTAGGGCCCCAATCATCACCCTGCCTGTCTTCCCTCTCCCGGGGGGGGGGGGGAGGGGTAAAGAACAGTGTCGCCCTTTTTTATTCCTTCCTTTCCTTGGAAAGATGGTTATCACGAGACGTCAAAATTAACTTCTTATATAGCTACCGCCCACCTACGAACTTTCTGCCAAGGGAAACAAAAAAATAGGATTTTAGCAGCGACAGTTACGGCAGAAAAGAGGTTAGGAGGGGGTAGAGAAAAAGAAAAGGAGTGTAGTAATGGTGGAACCAGGCCGTGAGAAACATTCTCTCTCTCTGCCTCCCACCGCTTTACACCCCGCAAATTTACCACTCCGCCTCCCCCCCCCCTTTTTTTTTCTCGTGACAACTTTTTTTCCATGTGTTTTTATTCTATTTTCCGTCTATAGTGCGCACCCCTGAATTTTTATCAGTTGTTTTGGAATAAAAGTGCGCATTATACACGAGTAAATATGGTAATTAGTTTTTAAAATTCAGAATTTTTGTTTAGGTATGGTTAATTTATATGTATGCTAACGTTCTGCTACTGTTTTAAACAAAAAATATGCAGAAATATTAAAACAAAATATTATTAGTATTTTTGATTTATTCTCGAAAGTAATTTCAAACAAGGTTTTACAAATCCTCCATGGCCTTGTAATATATGAAATCACTTGCTTTGGGCTCTCACGAACTCGCAAATTAAAGAACAGACAGAATATACATCTTGAAGAAAACTGAAGAAAATAATTTTAGCACTGACAATGTCCATACAAAGATTTTAGAGTTCCCACATCTCAGTAAATAAAAGATGAATGTTGGGTGGTGAAAACCAGACCCAGACGCCCTAATGGCCACATGCACAGGAGGAAGGAAAAAATGTAATATAGTCCTATAGCGTCCTAAATATATTGTAAAGAAAAAATGACCTTGAGCGCTACCTGTGCATGTTAAATGTTCACATGACTACATTTATGGGCTACTGCCCTACAGTTACTTCTTCCATTTAGAAGGTCACATGGACCAGGGTTACACCCTAGCTGCGTCTGGACATCCCGAGTACCGGGAACAATGCTTCCAAAACCAAGCACATCGCTGCTAGCGCCCCTCTCGCCTGACCTTCAAATGCTGCACTCCTGTTGGCTACTCAATACACACACCACCCTCTAGAAACTAAGTGAAACTCACGCCTCTTCTTTATTGGACGTCTAGCAACTCTAGTTGTGCAATACTCTCAAACAAGGAAAACTCGGCTTGTTGCTACCATGCCAACCGGCCATAACTGAATAAATCTAAACCCTCGTGCACACCTGCCTATAAAAAAAGTCTGCTTTTTCCTTGAGTCCCCAAAGCAACACAGCATATACCAATGTATGAAAAACCTAAAGTAATTAGTTAAATGTTCCTGGAGTTGAACAATTACTACAGATATCGTTAAAATTATCACGTGTATGTCTAATTAAAAATATAATCGGAATTAGAAATACTAAAAAAAATTTAATAAATAAATTTATCTCGTATCCCCACAGAACTTGGAAAAATCTACAATGTTACAAGATATGTTTGTAACATATTTTTAGTATAAAGTTACACACAATGTTCTGTTAAGGTTGAGTAAGTATATCTAATGTTCCTGCCTAATGTTCAACTGATTTCAAATGTTAAGTACACAGATTGAAAGACCTTGGACATTATCATACTGTTTTTAGATCAGTTAGATTAGAGCTGGTTTGTTTCAAGTTTGTCTGTAAATTTTGTGTGGATATTTTCTGATGTAAAAAAGAGTTGCAAGTTTCTTTGGGCAGATGCAGCAGTGACGTAATTGTAATGTGCAGGTCAGCCAACGCGTCTGCAGTCCAAGTTTCGTCTCACGTACTCTATGATCCTTAACTTACTGAGAGTACAGAAGATCTCTGTGGAAGGCATGATGTCTCGTTCCTTCAAGGAGCTGAATCACCAGCACAGTCAGGGCAAATATAAGAAACAACTGAAGGCGGTGGAAGAGGAGATGGACCGTATCAGCAGTTCCTCCCAGCCACTTGCCAACTACGACCAGCTGCTGGAATTCTATAGCACCGCCTCAGAGTTCCTTAAACTCTGGTTTGAAGTTAGAGTAAGTTACTCTATGACAGCTGAGCTCAAGGTCCACTTAGCTTGTCACTGTCTATAGTTTATAGTAATATGACAACAGAAGCGTGTTTAGAGTGAGGTCATTTGTTCCCACAGGTAAACATATTTGCATCCATAGTTCCTCACCTGAAAGTTTTACACTGACATTTAGGTGTCACCTCAAAGTGTGCGATCCTGCCTTGTTGTAGTGTGATGTACTCAGCCATACCAGTCCCTAAAATTCTTTTTGGTAAATGTGATTCAGGAGTAAATTTTGATAGCCATCTGGCTGCTGTTATAATGGAGACTAGTACACAGCCTGTATGCTGGTTCACTGACAGAAAGCCGCCAGTGTGTTAGGACAGAATCGAGGCTACCTGCTGTTGTGTAGAGAGTGTTTTATTTAGGCTTCCGTCCACAGTGCGACGATGTTGTCCAATTGGCAAGGCCTGGCTGACTCAGCAGTGCGAAAGTATTTTTATCGCAAATGTAATTTATACAGCTAAGTATTGGTGAAATGCATCATCCCCACAGTGGACTATTGTCCTGCACAGTTGCAAGTAATCCACAAGGGAGATAATAGAAAGGACTCTAGTATTGGTTTGAGTTACAAAAAAGTGTGTGCTGGTGCTCACCAGCTCTGGTTATGGGTGCTTTGCCTACATGTGACTGTTCTACAAGTGCCTAGCGCGCGTGTGTGAAGCCCGTCATGAACTGTGGTCCGTCTGGTTCCGGACTATTACTTCGGCGATCTTCGGCTCTCGTCGGAGATGCTCGGGTCTCCCTCCCTTCGGCCGCCTTCCCCTTCCTTCCCCTCCA
>PNEQ01002997.1:0-23051 GCA_003012365.1 Medauroidea extradentata | reverse complement strand
ACACACACACAGACACACACACAGACACACACACAGACATACACACATACACACATACATACACATACGTACGTACATACATACATTCATACATATACATGCATATACATACATATATACACACACATTTACATGCATATACATACATATATACACACATTTACATGCATATACATACATATATACACACACATTTACATACATATACACACACATTTACATACATATACACATACACACACATTTACATACATATACACATACACACACATTTACATACATATACACATACACACACACATACAAAAAAACATACACATGTGTACACACACACACACAAACAGGTTGTTGAAAAATTAAATGCCCAAAGTAATAGGGAAGTTGAAGGAGATGAAATACAAATATGAATATATTTCGCCCGATAACCATGTGTCGGAAATAAATAGTTTAAGAGTAAAGAGTATTCAGGGCTATCGTGTGTGATTAAGAAGACACCAATGGTAATTGTTAATATTATGTTTTTTTTTATCAATGCGACAATAAATGTTCAAAATGAGCAGCAATAACCTCAGCGCAGAGCCGGTATCAACATAGCAAGGAATCCCGTGCTCGCTGAAAGATGTGTGGTGTGTGTTGTATGTGTGCGGCCGCTGCAAGAATGTGTGCATCTAATTCCTTCTCCGAGTTGACATTGCTAGACTACACTTCAGTTTTCATGTACTGTTTGTCAGCATTCCAACATAGGGCTCCATATTGTGGCCCACTGTGCACTTATGCAAATGTGATTCGGACAAACTATATTCTTAGGTACAGTTCCACATCACTTCTGCGGTGTAAGAATATGATTTAAGTGGACTATGATATTTTTAATTTTATAAGCAGTAGCATGTGGGAATTACTTATGCATGTATTCACAATTGTTTGTATGTTGTTTTGCTAGTTTCTCATAAACTTAGTTCATTTGTGCTTGATACAGACAGGGAGTTTTGCAATTAGTGTAGTGCTTTGAGGTACGTCAGTTTAAAAATGAGTGTTTCATAACGTTGATCCACATATGTAATTTTTCTACTAATGTATGTAGTGGTGCAACATATCCTGAAGCAAGGATGGTATCACATCTCTAGGAATGAGGCTTTGTGCTAACAATAATGTTAGCTGTAGGACTATGAGGTGTCTGATACATGTGTGTGTGTGGCAGGGCCACGTGTTGAAGCAGCCACGGGCAGCCAAGGAGTTAGTGCCTGGCAAGGTACTCCTCGTATCCAGCGGCAAGCATGCCAACAAACTGGCCTTACTGCTCAAGGTAGATGTGATACGCAAGGAAGAGTTCAGTTACAAGGTGCTGGTGTTAACCAACTCCTCCAGCCTGCAGGATGGTGACGATGTTCGCCTCTCTGTCAAGAAAGTCAAGTCACATGATGATGACCGCCTGGAGAGGAACGAGACTTGGTACAAGATGATGAGCTTTGCAACCGGTGACTCCATCTTTGTGCCGGATGGTGTTCCGGACCACACTGTGCTCACCATCGCACCCGAAGATATATTTGAAATATCTAATCGCTCTATCAAAGTGAACACCACAGTCGTGTATGATGACTGGATGAAAAGACAGAATGCACGATTCAGGTACTTATGTTTTTACTGGTGTAGAAATTACTAATGTGTATGTGTCTATATACAGTTAAGTCCTCGGTTTACGTCGGGGATACGTTTATGAAAACCGCAACGTAAATAGAAACGACGCAAAATGAGTCAAGCCTGCCGCCCACGGCTTACAATCGGCCGGAAGCGCGCCCGCACACAGACGTGCCAGCATACAATATTATCAGTTTTCTTCCATTGCAATCACCAGCTGCGTTTGCCGCCAGTAAGACCATCACACGATCCATTGCAGCTTTGAAACCAGGTGCAGTTCTTTCTTCTTTGGAGATATCGGTTCTCGTCGGCATTTTTTTTTTTCCCCAGAAAAGTCAGATTTCATCTGCATTGAAAACTTGCTTGGGCGTGTAGCCACCTTCATCAATAATCTTCTCAAGTTTAGGAATAAATTCCTTTGCTGTACTGTTGTCGGAACTTGCTGCCTTGTCTGTCATTTTTATGTTGTGGAAACTAGACCTGGCCTTAAATCGCTGAAACCATCCGCGGCTGGTAGTATACAAGTCATCCTTTAAGGTCGAAACGCCTTCAACATTTTTTGTTACCTCACTGTAAAAAAAATAAGACTTCGTTTTGAATCAGTGCTAAATTTACAGGACAATTGTGCTGGTTCTTTGTTTCGATCCACACAGCAAGCATCTTCTCCATTGCACTATGACGTGAATAACTAGTCTTTGTAGCAGTGTCAGATGACATGTTAAGCAAGCTACTCTTAATTGGACAGCATTTAACAGAAAGGAACCAACCCGCTGTTAACTGGAACTGAGATATTCAAGGTCAAAGTTTTCTGTGTATATCTAAGCCTTGCATTAACCATTTTTTTCCAGGCTCTTATTTTAATTTTTTGGTTCGTTCCTTTCTGCTTAATGCCTTCCAATTTTGTCTGCGTTTGCTCGAATTGTACAAACTGTGGTAGGCAGTAGTGCTAACGCTTTACTAATGTCAACTGCCCTCTCGCCTGTATTAAAAAAACCGCCAAACTTCCATTTTCTTGGCTATCTGGAGGTGTTCTGTTCTTATTTTTTGAAGTAACGAACTTCGAAGGTAAACTCTACTGTTTCGAAGTCTTTTCGTGTAAAAAGCATTAATTGCAGTGAGCTGATACTGTACTGAAGCACGTTTAAAGCACTGTAATGTAAACTGAAATGTTTGCATGTTTATAAGGCCGGGATTACGAGGATTTCACGTTCACGTATCTCTTACATCTTTATCATGTTCATGTATATGTAATCAATTGAGGTGCCATATTACGATCCTTCACGCAAGCTGCAAGCAAGTAATGAAAAATGTCGTGAGAGAGTCTTGAAATTAATAGCCAATAATAACATGTCACAATATAAGACATTAACTCCTCCGAAATGTGATTGGCCCAGGCGATCGCGTTGTATAAATTCACTTTAACGTAAAAGTTTGACATAGACAAGCCTTTCGTTACTTGAAAGTGAATGTAAGTATAAAGTGGCGCAGCCATGAAAAGGCCTGTTCAAATGCGCTTGTCAAGGTGTTTCCTACTTGTGTGAAAGTTAAAGCAAAGTGAACGTGAAGGCATCGTAATCCCGGCCTAACTTGACCCAAACCCAATGTCGTCGCAGTGACTAAAGCAAGGCCAAGGTCTATTTGGAGAGTGGAACGGGAACCTGTTGCGTTGTTTCAAGGAGATAAGGCTTAGTCGCACTAGCGACATAGGCAGGCCAAGCGAGTAGTATTGCATCACCGCGTGGAGGGCAGGAAGTGTTTGTCGCAGCGTATGATAATATAGGGCAACTCTACATACCACAAATGAAACGCAAAACTGCTGTACATATGACGATTTATGTACAGTGTTTTAATAAAAATAAAAAGCACGGGAATCTTAAACAACATTATTCTGAATCTGTGACTACAGTAAGTCCCAGATTTACGTCATTTCGGATTAACGTCGCTAATGTTTGAGTACCTATGTTTCAATTTAAGTAGTCGCAGATTCAGAATAACGTCGTTTATGATTACCGTGCTTTTTATTTTTATCAATACACTGTTCGTAAATCGTCATATGTACGGCAATTTAGCATTTTATTTGTGCTACGTAGTGTAAGCTACATGCGCGTCGCCTTATATTATCATACGCTGTGACAAATGCTTCCTGCACTCCACGCTGTGATGAATACTACTCGTCCGCCCACGTTGCTAGCGTGACAAAGCCGTATCTCCTTCTTGAGACAACGCAGCAGATTCCCGTTCCCCTCTTCAAATAGCCCTTCACCCTGCTTCAGCCGCTGTGATGACATTGCGTTGGGCAGAGTTATGCCGGGATTACGATGCCTTCACGCTCACTTTGCTTTAACTTTCATGTAAGCAGGAAAAACCTTGACAAGCGCATTTGAACGGGTCCTATCACGATCACGCCAATTTACACTGACATTCACTTTCACATAGCGAAAAGCTTGTCGATGTCAAGCTTTTAAGATAAAGTGATACGTGAAGTTATACCATGCGATCGCCTAGGCCAATCACATTTCGGAGGAGTTAATGTCTTCTATTGTATCATGTTATTTTTGACTATTAATTTCAAAGCTTACTCACAATGTTTTTCATTGCCTGCTTGTAGCTTACGTGAAGGATCGTATTATGGCACCTCAATTGATTACGTATTACGTACACATGAACATGATAAAGTTGTCAAAGATAACTGACCGTGAAGTCCTCGTAATCTCGGCCTTACAAACGTGTCACTGTTTCAGTTTACATTACTGTGCTTTAAACGTGCTTCAGTACAGTATCAGCACACTGCAATTAATGCTAATTACTTTACGAAATGGCTTCAAAACAGTCGAGTTTATCTTCAAAGTTCATTATTTCAAAAAATAAGAACAGAACACCTGTCTCGTTAGCCACACAAATGGAAGTTTGACGACGTTTTAATACAGGCGAGAGGGCAGTTGAAATTAGTAAAGCGTTAGCACTACCGCCTACCACAGTTTGTACAATTCGAGCAAACATGGACAAAATTGGATGGCACTAAGCAGAAAGTAACCAACCAACAAATTAATCAATTTGGAGATAATCATAGCACGTAGAAGGAGAAGGTCCAAAGTACGTCTTAGAAAGAGAAGAAGTACTAAATCACAACATTTGATGAAAAATAAGAGCCCGGAAAAATATTTTAGTACAAGGCTTAGATAAACAAACAAAACTTTGACCTTGAATATCTCAGTTCTAGTTAACTGTGAGTTGGTTCCTTTCTACTTAATGTCGTCCACTGTCAGTGCTACAAAGACTAGTTATTTACGTCATAATGCAATGGGGCAGATGCTTGCCGTGTGGATGGAAATACAGAAACAGCACAATTGTCCTGTAAATTTAGCGCTGATTTGAAACAAAGCCTTATTATTTTTATAGTGAGGTAATAAAAAATGTTGAAGGAACTTCGACCTTAAAGGATGAAGTGTTTACGGCCAGCCGCGGATGGTTTCGGCGATTTAAGCCCAGGTATAGTTTCCACAACATAAAAATGACAGGCGAGGCAGCAAATTCCGACACCAGTGTAGCAAAGGAATTTGTTCCGAAACTTGAGAAGACTATTGACGAAGGCAGCTACACGCCCAAGCAAATTTTCAATGCTGATGAAACCGGACTTTTCGTGGAAAAAAAAATGCCGGCGAAAACCTATATCGCCAAAGCTGCAAAGGATTGTGTGACGGTCTTAAAGGCGGCAAACGCAGCTAGCGTTTGCAATGGAAAAAAAGTGATAATATTGCGCGCCGGCACATCCATGCGCGCGTGCTTCTGGCCGATTGTAAGCCGTGGGCGGCAGACTCAACTCATTTTGTGTCGTTTCTATTTACGTCGCGGTTTTCAGAAACGTAACCCCGGCGTAAACCGAGGACTTACTGTACTTAAATTGAAACATACATACTGAAACATTAGCGACATTAATCCAAAACGATGTAATTCGGTACAACGTAAATCGGGGACTTACTGTGTGTGTGTGTGTATATATATATATATATGTATGTATTTACGTACATACATACAGTAGATACATACATACACACACACACGGTGTCCTGAAAATACATTCCGATATTTACACAGTTTGTAGTATGCAACAAAAGAAGATGAAAACATGTTGTGTACTGTTCACCTATACTCAATATTAAGGACATTAAGACCAGTTAAAGATGAATGTTTAAATCAGTATTTTCCCAAAATATGGGAAACTACTCCACATACAAAAACAATATTGTCAGCATTGCTTAATGCTATTGGGATCGTTAAACCAACAGCATATTGTGCATGATACCTTCCACCCTTAGGAAAATAGCAGGGGTGGCTACCCCCTAATTGCATACAACTTTTTTGCCGTCAGGTTTTCCATACATTTGAAGTTGCTTTGTTGAGTAATGTTACCTGTGTAACAAAAATGGTGCTCCTGTTGCAACTGTCTAGGAGCCATTGTTTTCGTTCAAATCACCTAGTTACATAAATGTGTGCATTTCATTTACGGGAAGTAAGACCATTAAAATAAGTTTTTACAGTTTACATACTGTACATTAAGAAACATTGTTTTTTTCATAACCACACAATAAATATTGATTTTCCATGACTACACAAAAATTGACAATTTACAGGCCATTTTGAAACAGCTAGCTAACGATGGAGACAGTTTGACTAAGCTCAGGTTATGTTTGTACAGTGTAAGAGAAATGTGGTATGTTAGCAATAAAATGTACGTTAATTTCCTAAACTACGTTACCCTCTCCTTACTTAATTGTTTTCGAGCCTTAAAATACCTAAGTACAGCAGTACTATATTTCTCACATAATTCTCGCATTCAGAGTATAACTCAGCTTTACAAGCTGGTTTTGTAGTTCCACTAACTTCTGAAACCTCTTCGGGAGAATGGGATATGATTGGATTTTTGAAATATTTTATTTAAAAATCTCAGTTGAGATGAAATCCCAGAACATTTTGCAATTTCCATAACTATCCCTCTATTACTTGACAATTTCTTAAATTTACTGACATTTCCCGGTTTTCTATACTTTTGGCAACCATGTTTTATCTCTGGTGCCAGGGAATATCTTATCTCCCACTTGTATCTCTTCTCTCTGTTCTTCAATACGCTATTCAGTTCACCACTCCAATTCACATGGTAACCATCAATGCTAATGCAGGGTAGCCACCCAACAGTAAAACTGAAATTTACAAGGGAAATCACGTTTATCAGGAATTATCAGGGAATTCTCAGAGAATTTCTCAAATAACCGGGACATTTTTTGTGTCCTGCATATTTCCATGCCTGTTTAGTAACATCGAGAATATAATACAATACTTATCCATGTACCACCCACAATTTTATCTCATAAGCTGTGTGTTTTAACAGCGGCCTGTTGAACGTCTGTAACTTCTTTCCTTTGGTTGTGTTGAACCGTGACGAATAGCATCATCCCAACGCCGAACCTTGCGATATAGTGCCACACCACCGTCGTTGACGGACTGTGCCGAGCAGTGCGAGCCAACGCTCGCGCTCACCATTACGTGAAATAGCAAAACTAGAACTATTTGCTTGCTATAGTACAGCTGTGATGATTGTCTTTCCTTGCGAGTCCAATGATCACTGTTAATTTTTCATTAAAATGAGCCTGTATTTAAAGTGTTCATTTTCACATGGATGGCTGTTCGACAGTCAATTTAAAGAATGGCTTCAAGAAGATCATGGAAACCCGTTCTGTAAAAGTGTCTTCTCTTTGAGCAGTATGGGAAAAACAGCAGTTGGAAGCATCTTAAAGGACAATAGACATAAAGCAGCTGTGGCAGCATTTTTAAGTGGTACTTCGTTGAAGTTTTTTTCAGTCAGAACAAATCTTTGCAAACAAGTGAAGTTTCTGACAAAAGCAAGCCATCTGCATCTACAATTGAGGAAACTGTAAGTAATCATGCAGCAGACCACATTTTTGCATGAAACAACCAAAGAGTTACGTAGCTTGAATCAGTTTGTGTTAAATGACGACACCACTTGGTCTGAAAATATTTGGTGTGCCTCAACAGTTACGTCGCATAACTCTGCGCAGTGCTGAATAAAATGTGTCATTATTTAAGGTTATGTTCCCAGACTCAAACATAGCTAATAAAATACAGTTGCATAGAACGAAAATTTTGTACCTATTAATGTTTGGTTTGGCACCACATTTTCATCATAATGTAGTAATTATGTGTTATAGTGCTTCACATGTAGTTCTAGGACTTGATGAGTCTCTAAATAAAGTTGTTTAGAAGGTTCAAATGGACGTGGGGATTAAGAATTGGGACGAGCAAAATAGCCACGTGATCACAAGATATTTTTCTTCTGCATTTCTAGGGCATAGTACATCATGAGATATGTTGACGGCTCTGATCACAGCATTAGTTGGAATCAACTTAAATAAGATAATTTTATTTTCAATGGAAGGGCCTAACGTGAATGTTAATTTCTTAAGGGATATAAAAGGGACCACTAGTGATGGGAAGTTGCGGGCTGCATACTCTTCATGGTGCCTTCAAAACTGCGATGAAAATCACAGTGTGAAAAATTATGGAATTTTTGAAGGCACTATATTTTTTGTTTGAAAAAGTATAATCACGAAGAAGTGATTATACTTAACTAACCGGTTCCACTATGTTTCCATTGAAGTTCTGCCCAGTGTGCATGGTAGAAAATATTAAAGGGGCAGTAGTTATATTTCCTTGTACAAGAAAATATGTTGATGAGATTTCGAAAAGTATACCTTGACGCCCTGTCCGGTGAGAGTGAGGTAGGAACGGAGCTGCGTCAGAATGCTCTGGGCGCCACCCAGTTAAGCGTGTAGCCGGGAACACGAGGCGCGATGGGTCGTGGTCTGTTTGTGCCGGCGTGCCCCTCTCTCACCTGGTGTGTCGAAACAGCTGCGGATCGAGAAAAGCAGGGAGGATCTGGAGAAAACTACACCTTACATGGACACTTATGGGGCGGTCCACACCCCCATACCCTAGGGCCTTAAGCGAGCCAGTTCCAAATGGCGAAACAAAGTAAAACACTGGGCCGGATAGTTGCACACGCGCGTTACGTTTCTCGCTGGACGAATCAGAGTCCCGAAGCACACCACGTCTCTCTCATTCTGTCCGTCGCGGCCGCTGCTTCCAGACTGCCTTCATCCACTGATAGAGGGAGGGGGCGGCGAAGCCATGTGTCCTGCACTGGCAGATGGCCGGGATGGCAGGTGTCACATGTCAGTGTCAAGTTCACACACGCCCTGCTGCCGTCACTTATCCGCCACACACACTCAAGTACCACACATCTGCCATTACCAACTAGCGCACACCTGCCACTGACACACTCTGCGAACACCTGCCGCGACCAGGCGCAACTCCACCTGGCCTGTGGCCTGGTACGATGCAACCTAAACAGGAATGTAGTACCAACCCCCTGGGAGGAGACACGGTTATGAGGGAATATGTTTATTTACTTTTCCCACTTTTTGGGTTGTAGAATCCAAACCGTTTGAGATATTGACTTGAAATTTGGTACAGGTAACTTTCTCTGCGATATCTCGAACTCCATTTTACGAATTTTTGATTTTGAAGGGGTACTCCTTATTTCGGGGTGCTCCAAATTTTTTTCTTTTCGAAAATCTATTCGGATTTTTGGTTTATTACAAAGAACAGCAAAAGTTTAGCGTGTAGAAGAGTTACTTTTAGAACGAAAAATATTTTTCCCATTTTTTTAAGGGGGCTCCAACTTTGGGGCCCATAACTTTTGAACCGTTTGAGCTACAGAGCTGGGATCTAAAATATGTACTAATGTAACACATTTCTATCCGTACTTAGCGGTTTTTAGTTTAACTTAAAAAAAAAACAACCTCAGTATTTGCGCTCAAAAATTAAATTAGTATTTTTTTTCTTTTTGTATTCTGCAGGTACAGTTACACAACTGTACCAAATTTTATTCAGATATATCAAATAGTTTAGAAGGTAAATATTTTTAAAAAAGTTTTTTAAGGGGGTCTAATTTTAAATGCCTACAACTTGACGCCCGAGGCAGGCCAGCACCCACCTTTACGTTAGGATCGAGGGCTGAAGGTCAAGGTGTGCCAGTACTCACCATTACGTTGCAATCAAGGGCCGATGGCCCGAGACAGGCCAGGACCCACCATTATGTTAGGATCGAGGGCCTAAGGTCAAGGTGTGTCAGCACTCACCATTACGTTGCAATCAAGGGCCGATGGCCCGAGGCAGGCCAGCACCCACCATTACGTTAGGATCAAGGGCCGAAGGTCAATGTGTGCCAGCACTCACCATTACGTTAGGATCAAGAGCCGAAGGTCAATGTGTGCCAGCACTCACCATTACGTTGCAATCAAGGGCCGATGGCTCGAGGCAGGCCAGCACGCACCATTATGTTAGGATTGAGGGCCGAAGGTCAACCTGAGGCATGCCAGCCATACAATATCAACTTGCCCACACAACGCGGTGCACCCTCTTGGCTTTCCACATGAGTTTCGCGGACCCGGTACCTGGTCATCTTATTATTCAAGAACAAAAATTTTTTTGCAAGCGTCCCCCAAAATGGCCCAACTTCGCAGGCGTACAGCGCCCGTACCGTTTGAGGTAGTTGTACCAAATATATTTTCTGCACTTAATTTATCCTTTCTCTTTCGAAAAGTACCCTGGGTATCCCCGACCAATCCCCTGGGAGAAGATAGCACTACAGAGGGGGTATGTTTTTGGCTTTTTTGCATGTTTTGGGCTGTAGAATTTGAACAGTTTGAGATATTGACTTGAAATTTGGTACAGGTACTTTTCTCCAAATATCTTAAACTCCATTTTATGAATTTTAGAATTTTTTACTTTTAAGAGGAACCCCGTTTTTGGGCTGCTCCCAATTTTTTTCTTTTCAAACATTTATTTGGATTTTTGGTTCATTAGGAAGAACGACAAAAGTTTAGCAGGTAAAAGAGTTTTTGATGAAAAATATCTTTCCAATTTTGTTTAAGGGGACTTCAACTTTGGGGCCCATAAATTGTCAACCGTTTGAGCTACAGAGCTGGGATCTAAAATATACACTAACCTTACAAATTTCTATCCGTACTTAGCAATTTTTAATTTAAAAAAAATATATATAAATATAGAAAGCACCCAGTATTTACGCTCAAAAATCAAATTATTATTTATTAATTATTTGCATTCTGCGCGTCGAGCTACATAACTGTACTGAATTTCATTCAGCTATCTCAAATAGTTTACAAGTTATGAATTTTTACAAATTTTTTTGAAGGGTCTAATTTTAAATGCAAATAGTTTGTGGCCAGAGGCGTGCTAGCACCCACAATTTAGTTAGGATTGCGGGCCGTAGGCCCAAGGCATGCCAACACCTACAATTACGTTAGGATGAAGGGCCGAAGGCCTGAGGCGTGCGAGCACCCACCATTGCATTAGGATCGAGGACCGAAGGCTCGAGGCGTGCCAGCACCTACCATGACGTTAGGATCCGAGGGCCGACGGCCCATGCCGTGTCAGCACCCACTCTTACGTTAGCAAAAGTCCCGAGGCGTGCCAAAACCCACTATTACGTTCGGATCGTGGGTTGAAATCCTGAGGCGTGCCAGCACCCACCATTACGTTAGCAATGAGGGCCGAAAGCCCAAGGCGTGCCAGCACTCTCTTTACATTTTTAAATCAACTTGCCCACCTCTCTCAGCTTATCATGCGATTTTCGTAGGTCAGGTTCCTTGTATATTTATTGATGCTGGACTGGAGCAAGCGTATTTTATTTATCTTTTACTTGTTTAATGTTGTAGATGTGTGTTATTTTCATAGAGTCAAAGAAAATCTCTCACTTGTTGCTTTAGTAGCAGGCAGAGTAACAAATATACTGATATGAATCTGGCCCGTAACGTTTGAAGAGAATGTCTGTAGAACTTTCGAGATACAAAATATGTTGTGCTATTGGTATTCGTTTACATTACACAAGGTCACAAGAATATTTTCAGATTAAAACATTCATTGCCATCTCATTTTCCTTAGATAGTATGCACTTATGTTGGGATATGAGACATACAAATGACTGTCATAGTTTTTTGTGGGACAAGAAATGTCCCGGCAGCTGAGCAATAAAATTGTCTAAAATTTGCATACACAGATAACTGAAAATTGTGTTCTGGGGTTGAACATAGGATGTCTACCGTTCACAGAAATCACGGAAAAACTGCGAAATTGGGGAGAATGTCACGGAAGTCCCAGAAAAGCCACAGGAGTCGGGATGTAGGCAATGAGGAAACTACTATTGAGGTTATTGTAGGTATAATTTTTTTTTTTAAGTACAGCATGTTGTAGTTTTAATCTGTTTCAGTTTAATATTTAGAACCATCAAAATTTTATTATTATTTACGGCTCTCCAAGTTACTGTCCTTTTGTTTATTTTCTGTATATATCGGACAAGCAGGTTCCAAAAGGATTGCATTTATGTGCGGGTATTTTCGCGGGTTTGTAATGGCAAGATTGAATATACTTTGTTATGCTGTTCACGCAAGGTGGCTTCGCTCTCCGCTATCTGGTGTTGAGTAAGTTACGAACCATTGCAGATTGCACACATGAACCAAAGACTATAGCCCAAATTTTTTAAATGTTTTTAAGTCAGGAGTGAGAAATTGATGTGGATTTTTCATCTGTGTACATGGCCAAGAGGGTCCAAACTAGCTGAAGCTACTTTCCTTCGTGTTTTCTGCTGATTCGTAACTACTGCATTTTTTTTAGTACTTAAGCTCTAAGATTACAGAAGGCTGCAAGGCACTATTTATTCATTTGGGACTAACAATTGTGTAATACCAAAACTGGAAATGTTTCATCTGATTTCGTCATCTTCATAATTTTGAATCCAGTTTAGCGCGATAGCAAAATAAATCATTGCAAATGGCAGCCCAGCGTGTTGCTGAGTGTGTGCAGGCACCTTCAAGGTCATTATTGATGGGAACTGTATCGTAACATGGCCGCAAATAAATATTGATTCGAAATAAGGGTAATAAATGGCTGTCCTCTGGATCGTCGAGTTAGCTACAAGTCAAAAAAATGCAAGTGAAGAAATAAACAATTTAAATTATATTTTGTTATATATATTTTTTATATTTTTGTTTGAAAAGTATGGTTACAGTGCTTTAAATGTAAAAGTGACTGGAAATGACTTGAAGTCAATCTTAAAGTTATTTACTGGAGAAAATCAGAGCATTGATAAAATAGATAGTTAAGAATAGATATATTTTCAGACAGGAGAAAAAAATTGTCAAAATTTAAGACATTGCAGGCAAATCAGAATAATTGGGTAAAAGTATTGCAGAATAAAAAATTTAGATTAGTGAAAAATGAACTGAAGTTAAGGACGTTTCATTATGACATGATAAGTTGTGGGAAAAATCTGTTGCTGAATCAGATGAAATGGGAGGGTTCAATAATGTACAGGGGAAAATATAGTAACAAATTTTAAAATAATAACTAAGCTAGTAACAAGTGATGTGTGCATAGTGAAATTAATTATGAACTAAAATGTTGCTGGAAAAATAATTTCAAGTAGGTATAGAAACTATTTAAGTCGGAGTGAGAAGTATGTGGATCTCATTTTAAAGTGCATTAGAGAAAATGTAAGGTAACATTTTGTAGGGCAGCAGCAGTTTTCTATATGTTGCTGTGGTGGGGTTCCATTTGACTGTCCAGAATACTCAGCTGTTATGGTGGTTACAATTAATTACACATTCTCATTGGATCTTATGTGCATCAGTGTAGATTAATAAAAGTAGTGACGTAAATTGTGGTACTTATTTTTAAATACTATGATGGCCTGTTGTTGATTGGATATACTTTAAGAAGAAACTAAAGGTTCATTCAAGGTCTAATTTATTGCAAAAGCATATGTTCTCTCCACAAAACCGACAATTGACAACTCACTCGCTGGTACAACCAGTATCATTCTAACAGACAATGTACATCACTTGCTTCAACACATGCTTGTAGGACAATGTGACTGACTGGACTAGCATTGTCGCCACAGGAGTTAACCAGGCAACTATAACCCATCGGAGGCTCACAGTATTTGAATCAAACGGAAGACAAAACTCAAAATAATTTCTTTGGACTAAATTTTATTCCTAATTTATTTAAACTTTCCCGTGGTTTAGTTACTATGCCTAGAGAAAGTTTTAAAGAAATGTAGTGGTTGTTACTACTTATTACTTATGCCAACATCAGCGTGGCTTCTTCCTCCAACCCCTCTTTTCCACAGCGTCCAATCTGTATTTGCATCTCCTCTCCATCTT
This sequence comes from Medauroidea extradentata, assembly GCA_003012365.1. Classification (NCBI taxonomy): domain Eukaryota; kingdom Metazoa; phylum Arthropoda; class Insecta; order Phasmatodea; family Phasmatidae; genus Medauroidea; species Medauroidea extradentata. Next base: position 9,096 of record PNEQ01002997.1, on the reverse strand, counting down.
TACAAGATTGCGTATTTACAAACACTCGTGGCCAGCAATACTACTGCTGAACTTTGACTCGTGACTACCTGCAAGTAACTCTATAGTGGTGAACGTGCGTTGGGCGAGCCAGTTGGTGGATTAATGCGATAAAATCCAAACTCTTTCAAAATTTGCCAACTGAAGTCTAAGACGTAGAATTTTACTTCGCAAAGCTACTGAGGAATGTAATAAATAGTTTACAACTGCAAGAACAGACAGAATACATTATTATTTTAATTGGGGATATATTTGACATCCAGATGGACAAACAGGTCCACAGAGCAATACGGAAGGAAACAAGTGAACTGGCAGCACACAGCCAGACTCCTCTCAACACTTCAATTTCAGGACTGCTAACCAGGCTGCACCCCTATTGAAACATGCCTTCTTGGGCCACGCTCTGAACTGCTAGTGATTCATGACCAATAGAAAACATTCAGAATGACAAACGAGGCAAAAAAAACAGCAAAAAGTTATTTTATTAAATTGTATAAAATGTAATTCTGATTAAAATGAGATGAAACACATTGGGAAAATAATAAAGAATGACTAATTTAAAATTCCCATCTAAAAATTTAATTAAAATTTGAAATTCAATGTTATTCCGTGGCTTTCATCTCCAGATACTGTGTTGGTTCCAATAACGAAAATACTAATACCTAATGCCCTTCCTATCTTACCATTATAAATCAGAATACATATTTTATTAACTAAAGATTCACAATAATAAATATTAATACCAGTACTGCTATTTGTCATTATTATAACAGCAGTTTGGCACTAAGTACAATATGTCTTGGAGTGCAAAGTCTTCCCCACGATCTGTGACTTTTTAATAGTTTATGCTTTTTTAAGGTCACTGCATTGGAAATTGCTCAAATAACTTCTACACCCCCAAACACTTCATCCAAATCATATATGGGTCACATTACCATAACTTCACTTTCGTTTTCTGAACCTTGAGTCAATTATGTATGGCATGTGAGAATATATCACACAACATCCTGCATGCTGGTTAGTATGCACGTTATTCTGTGTTCACTTTCTTGTTCTATTTGGTTAGCTTCTCATGTACACTAGGCTTCATTCAAAGTGCAGTGCCGTTGCTTGTTGTGTTGTAGAGATGCTCCTGTAGGACCAACTTGTGCCCAGGCTGTTCAGGAACTCACGGAAATCACACACAATGTACACTCGAAAAATCTGAAACTGGAGTACCTGGTGCTGACCAAGGACTTACAAGTGAAGAATGCAGACATCGTAAAGAAGCTGGCTCGTGTCAGTGAACTCAGGCCCACACTCTATCAGTTTCCCTGCACCAAGATTGCTAACTTCGAACAGCAGGTCAGTTCCATATCATTGTAAACTACTCTGTTTGTCTTCAGGTATATGTAGAAACTTATAAAGTGTGTAAATTCAAATATTTTATCAGAGTATGTCACATGAAAGATCGGCTTCTGAGTAGGAGTGGTTTCAGTGTTTCGAATAATATTCAAATAAATATTAATTTTTTTGTTTATTTTTTATTACATTATTGCTAGTTCATTATGTTGCAGTTTTCAATAGATATAAAAATGTACTTAATTTTATTAATAAAAATGTAAAAGTTGAGTTGTTTTTACTTGATAACCTTGTAAGTCTTCACCGCTCCACCCTACTGGCTCCCCTTCTGCCTTAGGGGACTTGCCTGCCAGGAGGGCCGGGGCGCGTACCTCATACAAAATCTCAAACACTAGGCAGAACACACAGTAGAACCTCAATTTAATGACATGCCTGGGGAGCCGAAAATGTTTACTCTAAATTGATATTTCGCTAAATCAGACTTTATATTTTTTTCACCCCCCACCCCCCAAAAAAAAAAAAAACAGTTAAATCCTTGGTCATATTTTGTTGGAATTTAAGGTAGTTATAAAGTAGTCTGTTAGCTCACAGCAATAACGAAATACATTTACCGTCAACAGGTAAACCACAGCCTTGAAAAAAAAAATTAGCAAAAAAAATTTCATAAACTTGCAGTGGAATGCTTGGCGGCGTGCGCATGGTGAGTTAGGCCGCCCGCACGCCATCACCATGTGAGAAGTGACGACTCACACCACTAAGCCGTCAATCTTTCCGTCTTTCTCCCGCCCACTCCACCAAGAAATTTCAGGAAATTCCCATGAAAATTGTGGAAAGAAAAAAAAATTTAATTAAATTAAATTACAATGAAAACTGAATTAAATGTTTGCAAGACAACAGTAATAATTTTAAATACACACTGCGGTGGCCATTGTAGATTGTATGCATCCGTGCTCGTGAAATAAACTCTTATCTGCTCGCTAAATATTCTTTGCTCTCTAGTGTTTTTAGCATCGAAGAAACAAATTATTTATGTTTAGGGTAATAAATTCATTATATAAAGTCTGCATAAAAATAATTACACATTTTTTTTAGATAAATTTTCTGGTTTTATTACGGGACGTGAAAGTAAATAACCACGCAGGACACCACTGCATTCTAACGGAGAAGCGAAGCACTATCTGTGAATAAGTTTCTGCGCTGTGGAGACTGGATACCTAGATGATCGTTCACTCGCCAGATGCTAGGATGAGGATCTAGGCGCGCACTTGTTATGTAACACAGCGACGCTCGCACTCCCGTAGCCAAAGTTTTCAACAAATTTTAACAATTTTTTTTTTGTTTCTCAGTGGATGGTTTAAGCTTATCTACAGAGAAATAAGTATATACTGTGGCAAGTGGTAGAATTTTTAGTAGACTTAAATTACAATGTATGTATATTCAATTTTATCAAAGTCACTTAAGTTTATTTATTTCATAAATTTTTTTGTAATTATTTGAAGGTTCCTAAAAATCCTTTCATTAAATCAATGTTTTTGATAAATAAGTGTACGCAAAATCAAGGCTCTACTGTACTTTCAAACTTCTCACTTGCAAATCAGGAGGATAGGGATTAAGCTCATTACTCACAACTACTATCCATAATACCCTTTTGTAACGCAACATTTATTCCTATATTCACATGAGCAAATTCCATCACAACGTTAAGGGGATCACACCCCAAAAACGATTAAGAAGGCTCACACCCAGCCTCACAAAGATATTTCAAAGACTCATTACAATCCCTAACCAAGGGTTTAAAACCGTGTGCACATCTCCCTGTTTTACTGGTATTTTAACACTATAGTACCATTACACATTACCATCACAAGTGACAGATAAAATAAACTTAACATAAGGTTGTAAGTTACACTCCTAACATTGTCCTTATCTTATTCATTTACTTTTACTGGCAGTGTATCCAAATACTTCTGACAGTTCACAATCTTTCTTAGGTTCAAATTATTAAACATAATATTAATAATTGAGTGCGTACTTTCTCCAATCACATACTAGTGAAATACTCCTAGACTCTCAATACAATCAAGTATACACCATATGGGTGCCATAAATGTTTCATTTATTACACAATTTAGTCATTATGTTACTAGACTCATGCAACCTTTAGCGCAACATTCAACAGCCGTGACAGTTCGCTGACCATTGTTTCACAATCTCAAGTTATTGAGAAGCTGTTCCAATTTCATCGAGGGCTACCAAATAAAGGAATTATCCTACCTTAATTGTCCTGAACCAATCACCTTGGTATCGGAGAAGGCAGTCCTGACGGGACTCTGCGCCCTCGGACACCACTTCCGAGAGTTCCAACTTCTTCACCGCACCTTACATCTAACCACCCGAATGGCGATCAGACCCGTTTAACACTTTCCTCGTTGTTAGGTTAGTCTTAACTGCCAAAAGCACACATTCTTTTGTTCACTCGCCGTCTCGCACTGCAATAATTTTTGCGATATAAAATAGGTTGTGCCTCTCAGCTGGACAGTTACACATTGCAACCACTAGTCCGCGTCACGACGTTACCGCTTTCGGAGCCGACCTTCGGCCTTCTCTCTCGCGACTATCAGTCATGTCTTGCCAAGCCACGTTAGCATTATAAGCCCCAGCCACCGCTCGCACCACCCAGCTAGCCACACCATCCCCCTCCTCCCCTCCTTCCCCTCCAGATGCATGTGCATTATGCCAGCAGAGGAAAGGGGTGGGGTAAGATGGGAGGAGAGGCACATTCAAATCACACACTGCATAAAGGGACAAGGAAACTACCAAAATGATAAAATAAAAATATGTCAAACAAGAAAATCTAAAGAAACTCAAATACCTTAACTAAAAAATGACAAAGGGTCTCCCACATGGGTCAGTCTTAAAACCAACATGGCTGTTACTTTGCTCAAGTACTTACAGTAATATACTGCTATTTCTGCTCAGTATTCATACTTTTAAATTTATGGTTATTAGAAAAACAAATTTATTTGGTTATGAAATTATTACTTCAGATAGCACAGCAGCTCTAGTTTACTTCTTGCTCACACTAAAGCCACAACACAAAAATTAAAGAGTTCTTTGTTATGTAAAAATTACTTTGCACTAATAAGAAGAAATAAGGTAACTAAACAAGAAATTGTGAGAATCTGTTATGGTACGTGGTAGTGGACTTATTTTGCACACCCCTTGAGGTGCCTCCTAAACTGGACAATGGTGAGTCTCAACCCAAGGGCAGGTGTTCACCAGTAGACAATTATTTACCATTAGTCACAACAACCCTGCCATTAGCCACAGAGTCGAAGACCTTCACAACAACAGCACAAGATGTGTCCATAACTCTCAACTTCCTGAAGTAGACTAAAGACAATCTAAAATTATGTCATCTTATTGTACAATCTCTTGTACGGAACATACAGTAAAACCTCATTAGTCCGAAGTGCTCAGTATCAAAATTTTGCACTTTGAATAACATAACTTCAAATTATCGAATTAAAAAAAATAAAGTTTTCTATTCTCTCTGTTTCTACACCCATTTTTACAGCTAGTTTTGGAGCCCTGTTACGTAATTTTGTTTTATTTAACTACAGTGAACCCTCAGTAACTCTGACTAAAGGGGGGGAGAAGCCGTCCGAGTTATGACTTGTCCGTGTTATCGAGGGACGTCCAGAGAGGAGGGGTAATCAGTCATTAATCACAAGAAACGTGAGGAAATCAGTACGCTATCATTTCTACAAGTAAAAGAGGTGGCAATATACACTGCTTTGTACGTATCAATTTACAGGAGGAGGTAGTGGGGAAATTATCACTGTAACGTGGAGAACTATAAAAGAATTTCAAACAACCTGGGCTAGCAGATTCTTTTTTTATTATTTTTAATTTCTATGCTACTTCTGGCTGACCTTTTTTCTCTGTGTTGGAAGCTGGCACCAAGGCATCCTTCTACCTCATAAAAGTTCTCACCCCCTTCTCTCGTCTGGCTGGCGACAGTCTATGCGTGTGTGTGTGTGTATGTGTGTGAGAGAGATAATTGTTGGAGATAAGCTAGGGAGGTAGAGCGCGAGCTGAAGTAGTCAAGGTCAACCGGTACAGTCTCAACAGTAATACAAAAACCGCACGTGACCACATGCAACTTACGAGATGTTTACGTGAAAAATTGCTTAACATCAGCATGTCACAGTGTCAGCAGCCAGCTGCTTGTCTGATAATTGCGCTCACCTCCTACAGAGTTCCGAAGACACAAAAATAATTTTCGTCTTATTCGAGAGCAGATACGATACTGTAATTAACAATCCTTTTGGATCACTGTAGAGAAATATGTGAACTCATTTTAACACTACGGATTTTTAAAATTTTATTTTATGCAAATAAACTGAACCATAAAACACGTAATTTACAGCTTTATTTTTACACAAGTTGTTACACTAAAAAGCAATAAAATTCTAGTCATGTTCAACTGAGTTAAATGGGAGTAGAAACAACCAAAAGTAAAGCACAAAAAATATTAAAACGATGCATTTAAGATCATGAATTGTTACGTATCGGACAAGTGTCTAAATTACTGTATGTAACAGAAGTGAGATTAGTCAGTTTGTCAGCTGCGGCTTGCAGTTCTACACATTACACCACAATCTATCTGGTACTGATGTACTATTTGTTTACCATCTCCTTCAGATATGTATCATTCAACTATTTCAGACGTTTCGTACGAATAATTGTTTTTTTTCCAGGGCCTCTTTGTTAGAATACGAGGCCAGAAGCAACGTAAATCTCAGTCTACCTTTCCTCCTTTTTTTTTGTTTTGTTGAAGTCTACGGCCGTGGTTGAATTGATAATGTGCGCTTGTAGTCCTCCCTCCATACTATCTTACCTTGGCTGCGTCGTCATAGATCAGTGACGTCTTTACACACACTTTACACTTAAAATAAATTTCACAGATACCATTAACGTTAATGGGAACTCAATAAAAGCCCATTCATTTTAATCATTTAACTTGTTCAAAAGCGATGCCCTCTAGAATGTGCGGCCCTGGGCAAAAGCCCCTTTCTGCCCCCTTCCTTTTTATAATTTATTAAGCCCTGGATTTTTTCGATATTGCACCGGCCTCTAGCGTAGTGGGTTAGGCGCCAGTTTACGGTGCGAGAGGCCTTGGGTTCGAATCCTTGCTCGGGCATGGATGTTGTGTTGTTCTTTCACCTCACTTCACCCTCGTCGGCTTGTAAGATGTCGTTAAAGGGCCGTAAAACCCTCTCACTCCTTGCATACATTGCAATGCAAACCAATGGCTTTTAATATTTTTTATTAATGTCCGGAACAAATTGTTTTGCAATCTTGAATTTATCGCACATACCAGAACAAAATAAATTTCCCTTTAGGTGCCATTGTGACCTGTAGTTACCGTCCAATTCACCAGCATCATACTGAAATGTTTATTTATGATGCACGTACGTGTATGGCTCACGCGGTGAAGAGGGAGGAAAGATAAAGAAGGGAGGTCTGCCTGTTGAGTTGCATCTCCACTCGCGCGCCTCGCTAGCAACATTTAACCACACGGAACTTGCCAGATATTTTACGGTGGGATTATTAAAGGCTAAGTAGTGTTGATCAACTTCATTTAAAGCTTAATACTGTTTTAAAATAAAACGTGATGGATTTAAATGAGGCAGACACAATTTTCTTATGATTTTTGACCAAAATATAATTATTTTAAAATTTAATTAATTATTTTTTTGAAATTCTGTCTGAGTTATCCAATGTCCAGGACATCGAGTTCCGAGTTATCGAGGGTTCACTGTATATACAAGTTATTAAAAAAAATTCCCATATTTATAGATGCTGTCATGAATAGTATAAATGAAATTAATGCTGTGTGTACACAGCCACAAACATCTTAAAGTCTTCAGTTTCTTTTGAAAAAAGATTCTATCTTGGTTTGGGTATGACAATTAGCATAGATTTTGAGTACAAAATCATGAATATCATCCATAGCCTGCACAGTTTGCTTGCAGACACAGTATCTAACGTAGACAGTGCTACATACGCGCTGCTTCGAGCTGGGCGCACCAATGCCAGTATGTTATCCTCATCACCGTCATTATCTTCCTCTTCTACTACCCCATCATCTTCTCCCTTGTCCTCCTCTTTGTCTAGGTTGGATCCGCTGTTGATAGCCACTGATGTGCTTATATTATCCTCTGTGACGGGCACTGACTCATCAGCTGTCGAATAGTAATTACGGAAGCTGTTTGGCAAGTTCATGTAGTTCTGCAGTTTAGACCATTCAGCATTTTCTTCGTCCACTGTTGCGTCATCAGTTGTCTCATTCTCCTGGCCAAAACCACGCTTCGCAAAACAGTTCCAAATAATTTCAGCAGTAACGGATTCCCATGCAACTGTAACACCTCACATCCATTTACAAATTTTTTCGACAGCAATGTTTCTTTTTATTTTGCGCAGTAGAATATGCACCAATCACTTACGGTAAGCACATTCCACGCAGTAAATGATCCCTTGATCCAAGGGCTGCTTATGGCTGGTGGTGTTGGCTGGTAGCAACATAACATGGACATTTTTCAGTTCTAACCTTTCACTGTTGTGTGCTGAGCAACGATCCATCAGCAACAGAATCTACCTGTTTTGGCATGCCATTTTTCTGTCCAAACTTATGAGCCACTCCTGGAACATTTTTGCAGTCATCCAGGCTTTCTTCGAAAATACGAAAGTATATAACTGGCTTAAGTAAGAAGTTAATAAAGTTAATTGTGTTATGCTGGGTAGTGTAAAATTTCAACTCAAGGCATTCAAAAAGTGATGCAAATGAAGTTTCGTTGATGCATTGCAGCGAACGGCCAAACTAGCCTCGTGTTCAAGAAATACAACTCTAACAGGTTAAGTTTCATAAATGTTGTCTGTATAACTTTTTAAATTCATTTTTGTTTACTGAAAGAATACACTTCTACGGAAATAAGAAAATTGGATTACATAACTGCGTAATAAAACCTTATGCATCAAATTTTGCCACAAATTACAATACACGTTTTTGAGGTTAGCTTGTGAATGGCAAAATCAATGATAAGAGTAATATTTTTTTAAAATTTAAGTTAACAAAATTTGAAATAGTTGTTATGTTGAAAAAAATCAAGTGAATACAATTACTTAGTTTTTCGTTTACAAAGCCGGCAACGATGCAACATGTCTGTATTGCCAACTACATTTTCATTAAAAACTGTAACATAACTTCTTGCAGTATTACATACACTATAAAAATTATAGTAGTGAGCTTGAAACTGATTTTGTGATGCTGTTATCACAATAAAATCGTTAAGGTCGCAAGTGGTGCTGCGTACTCACAGTCCGCATTCCTGCTGTACCAAGATAGTGTCCATAACATGTGACAGGCCCATATGGTCGCCACCCCAATTTAGTATATTCAATAGTCATCAGTGTCAACCATCATAAATCAATGTGCAATAATAACTATGTCTTGCGACCATTCATTCGCCTCATCATTGTATCACGATCACATTGCAATAGTTCTCATCGAAATACCATTACTACACCAAGTTTTATGTTAAAAATAAGAAATTGTATATATTTTGTCCTTGTGAAGACGAGGGAGAGACGAGCAGGTGCATAGTGTGTCTTGGGGCCTCACCCCACCCCCGCTCGAACCACCTCCCTAGCTGGTCACGAGGGGAGGGGTCC